>VWZL01005928.1:422052-545651 GCA_013396915.1 Stercorarius parasiticus | reverse complement strand
CGTGGGTGGCGTGTGGCGCCGGCACCTGGGGGCTGGCCGGCCCTGCGTGGCTTTTCCACGCTTCCCGTCGCGTTGGTGTGTGTTCGCTTGGGATGCTGGGTTCATGGCTACTCCAGGCCTGGGGGAGCTAGCCCCACCTGCTCACCTGTGGCCACCTCTTCCCGAAGGCGTTGGTGGGCCCACAGCTCGGCCCCAGCCCTGAGGGCCAGAGGCAGCCCCTCTCTGGGAGTTGTCCGAGGGGGACATTGTCCACCGAAACGATGCCTTAGAAAATGGAGGGAGAAAGTGGAGGCGGGAAAGTGGCCCCAGAAGACACAGCACCCTGACGTGTCAGGCATTCACCTGGAGTCCCTTGGAGTTCCACTGGAGTGGTGGCAGCAGCTTCCACAGTGGCTATTTAAGGCGTTTATTTAAATACTTGGGCACCAGGTGCACTGTGTAAAAGGACCACTAAAATACCTTTTGTTGTCACCTCATATAGTGGCATTTCAGCGCTTATGCCCATCCTGTTGCTCTCACGTAGAGATGGTGGAACCTTCTTAATAGCGTGTTTTCAGTCAGAAAAGGCAGATTAAAATCAGAATGTCTGTGGGAATTTGTCAGTGTCAGCAAAACTTTAAGCGTGAACTTACCTGGTTTCCTGCCAGTTCGCTTGGCTCCTTGGCCGCCTGCCTGGTGGGTTGGTGCCGAGCTGGGCCCCTGGCATTTCTGGACCTTGGCTGTTTCATGGGCTAGTAGGAGAGCTGCCAGGGACTTCTGAAAGCTGGGGAGGTGGGACCAGAAGTATCTGCAGAGCTTTATTTAGCTTATTCTTGAACATTATGAAAGTGTGGCAGGCCGAAAAAAAAGTAATCACAGTGTCTAAGCTTTTTCATTAGGATGTGAATCTGCTTCTTGAGAAAAGTTGCACTTTGTGATTGAAAATGCCACTTTTTATACAGGTCTGTTTCTACTCCTGACTTGCTAAAGCAGCCAGCAGCTCACTGCTAGATCCTCTTTGTCGACAGTATTGTTGTTTTCTTAGGAATCAACTTTCAGCTATTGATAAGAACTTGAGTAAAGGAGGTCTCTGAAGGCATCAGTTTCACGTGTTTTGTGTCACTGTAAAAAGGGATTGTGACAGTCTTCTGTTTCCTTGAAGAAAATATACATCTAATCTAGAGAGCTAGTGTTTGACTTCTCATTGGTTTCTCCAAATATTTTTTTCTTAATCAAGTTGAATAATATCTCTGTTGCTCAGCTGAGTTGCCATCATATACAAGATGGTTGTATTTGCTGATTTCAGGTTGTATTTTTTGGTTTCGCTATCTGAATCAAGGAGAAGTGGCACGTTTTCTTGGTGTACTACACATAAAATATAACCCAGAGAACATCTAACAAGTTCCTTGGCAGTCTGAGAATTCTGAGCCATCTCTGGCCATACCTCAAGCCTACCAATAAGAAACGTGTCATAATGTTCTTCTGAGACCAAATGTCCAGATAAAGCATTTCAAAGTGCTGAAGGCCATCAGTCTTAATAGACGATAAACCAGCTTTTCTTTGAAGATCATTATCTAGTTTTTGTTCAGGCTTGCTTTAAAAATCTGTGGTGGGATTCCCTCATTGTCCTTCAGATAAAATGCTTCACAGTTTTAACTTGTCAACAAGAAGTTAACTCTAATCCTTAGTCTAAATTTCAAAATTTTGGTGTAACCTTAACATATTGACACCATGCATTAAAGTGCATTTGTTCTTGAAATCCACTATCAATTCTTTGTATGTAAATTATTGCTTAGCTAGCTTATAAATAGTTTGATATTTTAATGCTAGTTAGTATACAGATGATTTAGGCCTTGGTGATTGGGCTGACATCCCAGTTTTATTATGGACTTTCTCAAACTTGTTGCTGAGGTTGGCCCGGCTTGAAAGTCAAATTTCAGGTCAAATATAGAAGGGTCTTTAACTTTTGCTGGTTATGGCATGGTAATTTGGATCATGCTTCTCAGATTGTATTGGAATTGTTCCATTACGGAAAGATGCATTGTAATTTATGTCTGAAGACTATCTTTGCTAGATGTCCTTATTCTGATGTCTTACCCAATTATGTGGGGTTTGTGTTGTATTATATGTTCTCTAATGTGTACGCTTGAATTTTATGACTCTTAATTTTCACTTGGCGTGGATCGGGCTTCATTTAAAATTGTGTTACTGGGATTGTTACCTGTTCCTTATTTTTTCTCCACTCTCTTTGAACATGGGGGGGAAACAAAGGATGTCTCTGTTGAGCTCTGTTTGAGGTATTAGGTGTGTTCATTCCAGAAGTCAAATGTGCTATTTCTTACAATTTCTTCAAAGCAACAAGTCGTGGCTACTTTTTGACTGCAAATCAGGGACTCTTAAAGTGTCATTATTACTGAAATTCTGAAAAAACTGAACAAACCCAGAAACACCATCTGCACAAGAAGAAGAAGGAAAAAAATGGGAAAAAGACTATGGTTTATTTTTTAAGATAAGAAGTGTGTGTCTGAGAAATGACATGCTTTGATTGACAACGAAAGTACATGTGGTTTTGTCAAAGACACTATTACTGTCTTGGATTTTTGAAAGGCATTTGAGCTACAGTATAAGTGACGCTAGATTGTGCTGAACCAAATCTTTTATTTCAAGTACAAAACATCTTTTTGGAAGGGCTGCTGAGCAGGATTTTGACTCAAACTTTTAAATGAGACTGGTCGAATTCTGTGGGTTTCTCTTTGCCTCTTCTTTCTAAGCCACACTCAAGTCATGAAATATTTACTGGGTACCTTCTAATGGTGTGGCCAGTTCTTGATGAGAGTTACGTAGGCTTTGGGATGGATGCTAAAACTTCTGTTTGTGTAATGATTCCGAAACGTGCTCAAAGGGTTTCTCTCTCCTGTGAGACAGTGACTAGTAGAAATAAATCATATCCCGCACACTTTCTTACCAGAAACATTTTTTTCAGCTTCTAGGTGGAGAGAACTTTTAGCTCTTTTGTTGCTACTATAACTTCTGAATTGTCCCATCTTTCACTGATATTTGCATCAACAGATATAGATGATGCTATTTTTTTCCAGGTGTAGGAATTTGATGAGTAATTGCAGCTTTTAAAATGAAATTTGCTGCAAGTTTTCCAAGTAGCATAGCTCAAACTGTTCACTGTTCTCCATCTTTTCATCTCTCTTTGTAAGAGCTATGGACTTCGCATCTGAAGGCTCAGAAAACCAGATGGATTGAACCATATTGAAAATGCTTCGGTAGCTGGGAGAATAAGAAATGCCAACTTAATTTTCAGAGTTATTTTTGGCTTTTTGTCACAGAAGGCCTCCTGTTTAAACATGAATCATCTGGAAAGCTTAGGATAGGTAACAGTTCGTGTTACTGGTATAGTATCTAGATTTATAAACACTTAAAGAAATCTTACATGGTTGAAAAGCCTTCATGGATGTTTCAATTGTGTTCTTTCCTAACAGAGTCTGGCAGAACTAGAAGTACTATGTAACCACCTATATGAAGGAACTGATCTAGCCCAGCGAATGCAAGCTGAGAAGGTACTCTTGGAGCTTATTGATAGCCCAGAATGTCTTAGCCAATGCCAGCTTCTATTAGAACAAGGAACGGTAAGTATCTGAAAGATGTGTTACCCATAAATGTAATCATGCTGATGGAACCTCACGTAGGTTTCTCAGCTTTGGGCCATTACCATGTCAGTACAATAAAAGCAATTTTTGCCAAGAAAGGTTGGATCAGATGATCCTTGAGGTCCTTTCAACCTGGTATTCTATGATTTTTTGTACATAACTCTGTTTCATAAATGATTCTAGAATTTTTTTCATTTGGAGGTGTTCTTTGTAGAAGTGATGATACCTTACATTAGAGATGTCATGGACAAAAAGGGAAGCATCTTAGCTTTCAGTTGTACTACTTTCAGAAGGGTTGTAGTCAGGGATAGTGTCCTCTGTAGAGCAGTGTCTGGACACAGTGTGGTATAACCCAGTGTTTGAACATCACCTTGTTCTTATTTCCACCTATGAGCTACAATGGGAAAAAATTATTAAAAAAAAATAATCCTTAAACTGCTTATCTGTTAGTTAGTTTAAACCTTAGCATTACTCAGTTTAGTTTTGGGTGTTTAATTTCATGGTTAACTCCAGATAAAGTGATAGGGGAGTTGATCCTGATTTAATAGTCCAAGCTGAATCCAGTATAATTCTTGCTGTGTTTTTCAAATAATTCAAAAACAGAGAGAAAGAAAAAGAGGAAACACATTTGAAAATATGTTTTATCCAGGGCTGGACCCATGGTAATCATCTCATTGTTCTAAACTTTTTAGTGATTTAAAAACAGGTTTCAAAACTAAAGAACTCCACTGAATAGGGAATTACTTCTAGGTGAATGGTTTCCATCCAAAGGGATGATATTTTTTGGTCTCCAGTATTTTATTAGTGTTTTGTAATTTATGTTTGTTTCTAGTGAAACAAAGATATTACTAAAATACATCCTCAATAAATTTTTGGTACACTTAACAAACATAACCAGAACCTGATAACCAGTCTGGTTTATTGATTATTTATCAGGTTTTGACTTATTGTCACTGCCTTTAATTAGCCTATTTTTGAATAATATCTTTTGATGTGTTTTTGTAGACGTCCTATGCCCAGCTTCTAGCAGCAACATGCCTGTCTAAGCTTATAAGCAGGGCATCTCCATTACCTGTCGAACAAAGGATTGACATTCGTAAGTAGCATTTGTGGTTAAAATGTCATTATATTAGTTGGATCTAAAACTTCATGTTAGCACAGTAACAATTCAGTGGATAGCTAGTTTTTTTCTCTATTTCTCTCCATTTACCAAGCGTGTTATTCATAAGGTCGTCATTGTCAGATGGTGAATGTAAAGGTGCTTGTGGGATCTTTCATTATTTCTCTGCAATTAGCTCAAAAATAACATTTCCTAGTTTCAAAATGAAAATAAATAAATATGTTAGCTCAGATTACTTCATCTTTTTAAAAAACACTAATTTTTCAAGGTAGACTATTTATCTCACAAGATGCTAAAGAGATTTAGTTCACATTTGTAAAGGATAAAAGTTGCAGGTATTCCTAGTAGGCCCACCAGTCACTTACATGTAGCATTGTTTATGATGAGCTCTTAACATTTGTAAAAGTCACTCCAGGTCAGGTCCTTACTTGCAGGATTAAGATCCTGCAGAATTCTCCGTTCTTTTTAGCATCTATGTTCAAGTCTTTGCTATATCCTAAAAGAGATAAGCAATATATGTTAGGTCTTTAATAGTGAAAGGTTTTGCACGAGGAGTGTGTGATTTGATTTGGATTTTTAGAAAATCTGCACTGTTTTATCAGTTCTATGGGTAGTAGTACTCTGAAATGCATGTTTGAGAATCCGATGCTTCTGATCAAAGATTTCAATGTTCTTTTAGGTAAAAATTAGCTTTCACCAACTTTCATTTTATACATTTCAACAGCTTTTGGAGCAGGTTAATTTCCTTCTGGTTAGAGAGGAATTTCTGCAGCTGCAATGTGCATTACCCAAAGGGATGTTCTAAATTGAATTAAGAGCATTCAATAGGGAACATCATCTGAAAAAAATTTTGTGTATTTTGAATTGGCTGTGAGAGTTGCTGTTACATAGTGAAATAATCAGTGCCCAATATATGGGACCATAATGAAAAATGACTGTTTTACCTCTTCTCTGAATTCACAAACTATTGTCATCTGTATCCTAGAATACTGATCGTATATGTCATGTGCTTGGTGTTACTAAATATTTATCTGTATTTAATGATTTAATGTAACTCAGAGTTATTGTACTAACCATAAGAATAGTTTTATTTTAAAATCCACACCTTAAGTTTCTATTAGAACCGTTTAATTAATTTTCTTTATGGAAGATGTGTTGGTGATTTTAAAATGCTTCTTTACAGGAAATTACATTCTGAACTATGTAGCATCTCAACCCAAACTGGCTCCTTTTGTCATCCAAGCTCTCGTTCAAGTTATTGCAAAAATTACAAAATTAGGATGGTTTGAGGTACTAAAAGATCAGCTCATCTTCAGAGACATTATTGCTGATGTAAAAAAATTTTTGCAGGTAGGAAACAATTGTTCACTTCTGCCGTTTTTTTCCTGTTTGGACCGCTTCATTTTTAGTGATTGGCGTGTTATGTCACTTAGTTGTTGTACACTTGAGTGGAAAAAGTTTGAAGAGCATTGCTTAAAACAGAAGATTGCCCTACAATGAAGAACCAGGGCAGGTTTGATACTTGTGTGAGTATGTGCATTTTGATACCTCACAGTATTCTCATGCTGTCGTGTTGGGTTTTTTTGTTGGTTTTCTTTTTCCAAAGCACTTTTTCATAATGTGTCTGTAAAACATGAGCCCCTGTTGTCAAGCCGTTCTATTTAATGCCTTAATCTTTTTTTCAATGGATGTGGAGGTACGTTTCCGATAGTGTTAGCTCCAGTTACCTGGTTAGAAACACTGGGACTGCACCATCTGAAGAGTAAGACTGTCAAATGTTTTAAAGCATTAATCTGATTGTGATTCTTGTAATAATGACTGCTAAAATTGTACTGAACTGTTTCGTTCTAGAACTAGTTCAATTTTTTTTTTTTTCAAGTGCCTGTCATGGAGAGTTGATCAAAAAGATAGCTTTATAAACTATTTGTTGGAGTGTTCACTGTTATGGTCTTACATTGTTGATTTTTTGTATAAGCAGTGGGACTTGACCTGCACTTTAAATTTTAGTGGAATTCACTAGATAGCCCTGTTTCTGAAGTTTCTGAGGAAAGCTTGTGTAAAGATGGAACTATGGTATCCAAAATTGCAAGATACTGTACGTATTTGTTATATGGTTGTGGTTCTTGGTTGCCCCATTCCTTTGTCACTTTGTGAGAAATTGATGATTCATGTATGTGTGCATAGGTGCTTAGATACCTGCATATATGTATGTTCTCTCTCCATACATCTAAAGAGACATGACAGAAAAAAAGAAAAGGTGTTCTGTCTCTCCTAGGATTATGGTGTACAATACAGGGAGATAGATAGTAAATATAGAGTGTTTTTATAACTTTACCTATTTTTGCATATGTATTTAAATCTGACAAATCACAAAAAATATGCATTCCAGGTAGGGATAGGAGGAAGTTTGGGAGGAAAGATCACTCGCCTTCCCTCTCCAGTAATTGGATGAGGCAGGAATGTTCTTGTTTTACATTTCCTTCCATGTGATTTCCTGTTCCCCCACTGCCACAGTCACTGTTACAGAGAAGAGGAGTTACAAGATAGAGAGGTGATCCTGGTACATAGTATTTGAAAATTGGAAATAATTCCTCCTAATGTCAGAGTGCAGCCATTCACTATGGACTGTTCACCATGCAAATTTACATGTCAAATGCAGAGTAAGTACTGTCAGACACAGTAGCTAAAGATAGAGGATATCCAGCATCTTCTGTGAAATAAGTTTGGAGAATGTGATTGGATGTCATGGCTTATTAGCCGGGCTTGGTCATTTTATACATTTAACATGTATAAAAAGGTTCATAAAAAGTTTTATGGGAGATAGCTAAGTTGCTTAAAAACTTATTTCATATTAATCTTTCTGAGTGTCTGTGTGAATGTAAAGCCTAGTACTTATTTAGAGAAAAAATAATCAGAAAACTTAAGCTATTTGGAGGTTTACTTCCAAAACGATCTATTTTATGTGTATGTGTTGGTGATCCTGACAACTCAGCAAGAAAATAGGAAGTTACTGTTTATTATATTTCTTGCCACTGAGTTTCTCATTTGTTTTTCAGTCTTACTTTGTTTATAATGCTGTTCAAGTTATTGGGAACGTCTAATAAAAGATAAGCTGCAATATCCTGTTTATTAAAAACAAGCTCAAGTATACTTCTCCACCATTTTACAGTTATTTTTATGAATGTACTGTAATTGGATTTTGCATTTATTATTAAAATAATTGCAGTGTGACTCTTCAGTGGTAGTTCATTAAAAGCAGAGATTTAAATACAAAATTCAGCTTCTTAAGAGATTTCTTTAGTTAAATTAAGAAATCCTGTAGAAAAGAAAATTAAGCCATAGATATACTTGTGAATTAAATTTTATATAAATATTGAAAAAATAATCCCTAAGCAATACTAATATGTTAGTAATTAACATATGGTAGTTTCAGATACTTACGCATTAGCATTCCAGATTGAAGTTCATCCAGAGTGAATGTGAGTATGATTTAAT
Source organism: Stercorarius parasiticus (assembly GCA_013396915.1). NCBI lineage: Eukaryota > Metazoa > Chordata > Aves > Charadriiformes > Stercorariidae > Stercorarius > Stercorarius parasiticus. The sequence goes on along the minus strand of VWZL01005928.1, from coordinate 537,398 downwards.
ACAGAAGAAGGGATGAGTGGCTAGGTCTTCAGTTCTGTTCCCAGCTCCATAATTCACCACGCGGCTTTTTACACCTGTGGGAAAGGGGAGGTTGCATTTTCCATTTTTGTAGGTCTGTGTGATCTAAGGAACATTCATATAGACTATTTTAAGAATGTGAAACACAAAAGAAAGTTCTGTTCAAATTACAGTATAAGATGTTTATAATCTTACTGAATGCAGATAGGGCAACAATATAAATTTTGCCGGAGAGTTCTCTGAAAGTTTCACTTTTGATTTGCTTTGGTGTAAGCGATAACACAAAGTAGATGACAGTGAAAATTTAGGCCCCTTGGTAAGCAGGCATATTCTTCATTAGTTGAACTTTAGGTGATCTTCAGAGTTGCGAAAATAATGAGTGTGGTTGTGACAAATATCAGGAAAATTTTTGGCAAGGGTGGCATTGCTTTTTGGATACCAGGAGAGCTAGGGCTGCAAACTGCAGCTGTGAAAGTAAGAGTAGAGATCTTCCCCCGACTCAATGGCAAGGCCTAATTGCAGTTGATTTTAGTTGGGTTTAAAAAAAGGAGATTTAATTTTTCTATAAATGCTTTGTAGTAGCTCAGTGAAGACAGCTAAATTTTATTAATTAAATGCAAAATTCTGCACTGTATCTGAATTTTGAAACGTTCCAAGGAACTTAAATACTGATGATGAGATCGTACCCTCAGGTGCGAATATTTGACGCCTACTGCTTTGCTTTTTAGATACAAGTTGTCAGAGATGGAATATATTATTCAGTTCAAACCAGTGCATAGTGTACTACTGTGGAGGGAAGAGAACTCATTTCTTTTGGTAGAGAGCATTCCAAAACTTTTTTTTTCCTGTGTGCCCTGTCATCCATCCATGGCTTATTTTTTTTTTTTAATGATCTAAACTTTATGCAGCTTTCCTTACCAGTTCTAAAATACTGAACAGACCTTTGAGAAATGTGTAATAGTGAATTTCTAGATTGCAGTTACGTAGATTCTTATTTTGAGATGGGTTTTTATTATCACATAATTCTTAAGATTTATGATGAGGGTGTTTTTTTCAGAGCTAATTAGGGAGTTTGAAGGTCTAGTTCTATTACTATTGCTAGAAATTGGCATGAAAGCCTTCTAAACAGCTTTGGATATCTCAGCCTAAAAATTCCTCTTGGTTCTAGAAATGTTGGAAAATATTAAATACAAGGTGCGATGTTTGAGCAATCATATCTGTTTTTTTCTGTAGGGCACTGTGGACCATTGTATAATAGGAGTAATGATTCTCTCAGAACTGACTCAGGAAATGAATCTAGTAAGCATGTTTGGTTTTTCTTTCCTTCTGCGAGGGATGTATGTATTCCTGATCAAGCAGCATGTTGAATGTTTCTGCCCTTTGTAAAAATGGTTGGAGAAACATTTATTGGTCGTGAAGGGATTAACACACCTTGCTCTCCCCACCAATATATAGAGAGACAAGAAATTGTCAGTGCAGGGACTCTACCTGTACCAGACACACCATATCTGCTATGGGTAAATTTTCTCCCATTGCGGTCACTAGAACTAGTAAAGCAAAGTGAATGATCAACTTTTTCAATTGTGTTTCTGCTAATGATTTACTTCTGCGTACGTCTTAACATGAGGAAGTGCCTCCAACCTTTCCATCCAGAAAGAGAGACAACCTTGAAGGAAAAAAAGGAGGCGCTTCAGGAAGCTGTCAAGATCTATATTTAGTGCTGGACCATAATTTTCATTTCTAGTGTCAAATAATTAATCTGCCAGATATACCTATCATCTAGCTTTAGCAAAGAAGGGAGCATTGTTTACTCTGTCCTAACTTTTCTTAGGTTGATTATTCAAGACCTTCAGCAAAACACCGTAAAATAGCTACCTCGTTCCGTGACACCTTTCTAAAGGACATACTGATGCTTGCGTGCTCTCTTTTAAAGGAGGTGAGGCTCTTTGTAATTGAACCTAAACTGTTAACATCATGATTGTCCCAGTTTGAGTCCTTAATATTTTCTGAGTTGATGAATTCTGTCTTTAAATGGATTACGTGACACCCAATTAAGCTCAAGTGACCAAAAAATGTTCAAAGACAAAAATTCCAATATTCCTTCCTCCATTTCTCTCTTGCTCTCTCTCTCAATCTTTCTCTCTGCCATCTCTCTCTCTTTATATCTTGCCTTAAAGGATGACCTGAACTAGTCGTCTTTTTTTGATTTTTTTCATAATTTAATTGTATCTCAGTTTTGCTGGGCTTACCATCTCAATATTTGCTAAAAGAATTATTTATTAAATTAGCAGCAACCAAGCAGAAAGACGAATTCTCTTGTGGTGTGGCAGCACAGTCAAATCTGGTCAAGGGTGTTTTCTCCTTCGCTAGTTCCTTTGTGCTGTCTGTAACACTTTAGGGTAATTCAGGCTGCAGCCTCTCAAGAGCCTTGACAGAGGTGGTGAAGAGCAGCGTGCTGGTCTCTCAGGACCAGGTAGGGTGAACTGAGATCAGAGCTGGAATTTGCACTTCCCATTTTGTGCTGATGAAGGCCTTCCATAGTAGTGGAAGGGGCACCATGAGGTACCATTTTACTTCTGAGCTCAAGCAACTCTTTGCTTTTGAGAAGAGCTTATTTCTATTCTTTGACTTATTTGGGAGAGCTGGTTTATGCAATTTTCATGAAAACCCAATGAATTAGGTGTTGTAATTTGGGCACAGGTGTTTAAGATAAGGATTTAAATGTGTAAGCCCTCACCTCTGAAGAGGGAATGCCCTGCTAATGTACATGGGATGTTGGAATTGCGTATTAATAGTGACATCATATATAATTTAAAAGAAGAATTTGATATTTTTTGAAGAATCTTCTTAGATATAGTAAATCCTATTACACATCAAAACAATAAATGTATACTGCGGCAGCCACTTCCTAGCTTTTTTCAAGCTCAGCTGGTCTACAGGTACTTTTTTAGTCTCATATGTTGAAAGGTTTGTCTGAGTGACATCACACAGGTTTCCAGACAGGAATAGAAGAAAATTGTAATTGGTATCTTTATAATGCCAATTTTAGTATAAGAAGCTGGTTTTAGAAATATTCTGGTGTCTGTAATACACTGAAAAATACACTCAACTAACAAATGTTGCATCGCTAAAATAATTCCAAGAGTTTGAAAGTGACACACAGGATTAGTGTCAAAACATGTTATGTTTATAGAAGACGTACAGAAATTCAATGTTGATTTCGAAGACAAATTAATAATTTAGTGTCTATTCTAATGTGGTGCAACAGTTATTATCAAGTTAACGAGGCATCTGATGACACACAGTTGATTTTAATTACTATCATCTGAATTTAAAAACTTTTTGTTAATCGGTTTGAGAGATGTGACTTTGAATCTAAATAATGAGCAGATGAACTAGATAAAGTTGTTGCATTTGCATTTATTTTTTTCCTAGACAAAATTATGTCAGTTTTCTTTTTAATGTTGATGAACTGCATCAGTGACTAATGAATTTAAGGTTTGTTTTCAGTCCCTTTATATTCTATCTGTAATCTTGAGGTAGTACTTTCATTAAGATAAAATGTTATTTAAATTATTGTAATTACAGAGAGGATCGATAAAAATGTGTTCTTGCTCACAGTATGTTGAGTATAGACTTCCAGATCCCAACAGCATGTTTTACTTGCAAAGTACCTCTTTATTCTGACACTACAGGGGTTATAAAGCAGTAGAGACACTGACAGCTGTATTTGTACAGGTGTTGTAAATAGCTACATTCAGATTAGAGCCTGTTTGTTTCATTGTTTTTTAATGCCAGGTTTTTCTAGACATACCAAAGGAACACTCTTTGAGTATACATACTGTGAAACTCTTACTGTTTAGCAGCCTGGACATCAAACTGAAAAATCCCGAATTGTTGAGATAATTTTTAACCATATGATGTATATGGCATATATTCCATGCTGATCTGGAGCTGAAAGAGGAAAACATGAATGCTTACAGTTTAATTTTCGCAGTGAACATCAGCACTGTTTTAGCAGTCAGGATCAGTGACATGATGAGTTTTACCTATAAGTATTTTATGCAAAAGGATTAAAAATTATTTAGAAATCTGGGAGCTTTAGCTTGATGTGGAAGATGTCTCTGAGGTGGTAATGATGATATGCCCCTTGCCTTCACAGAAAGACTATACCTTTTACTGTTGCAAGATTTCTTTCTCTCTTAGTATGTGTTCTCTTGCTCTGAACTTACATCCAAACATTTTCCTTTTTCAAAGTTGTTTTTAAAGCATGTTCTGTGCAGACGACCTAATGGGATTTCTTTTCTCCTTAGCTCTTGGCAAAACCTTTAACCCTTCAGGACCAACGGCAACAAAATCTAGCAATGCACCTTTTGAAGCTTGTACTAAACTGTCTTAATTTTGATTTCATTGGAAATTCAGCTGATGAATCTGCAGATGACCTATGCACTGTACAGATCCCAACAAACTGGAGAACAAGTAAGAATGGTTCATAACTGTTAGCAGTCTGAAATCTATAGCCCGTGGATTGTGTAACTTCTTTCATCACAATACTTGCAAATATAAAATAGTTTTTAATGTGGAGTTTTTTTCTGGTGGGTTATTTTTAAACCTCTTCTGCTACTTCTATCATACTTTTGCAGTTTTTATAGGCAGAAATAATAAACATAGTCTATAACAAAGATATTCACAGTAAATCAAATTATTCTAATTAGACACTGAATACTATTCTCATCCATGACATATGAACAACTTGGAAGAGCTACAGCATTTGTAGCATGTCTGTTTTCTCTTGTTTTCTTCCTGATGAGAAAACTGTGTGAATTTTTTCGTAGCGTGTTTGTTTCCTCTAGTGTGTGAGCTTCTTAATGGAGGCAGCAGCAGGTTTGCATCTTGGTTCTTAGACTCTAGAGGTTTGACTTGCTGGGCTTATACAGTGCAGATGGTGGTCTAGTATAAATATGTCCCAGCTAGCTTTAATGAAATTACCTTGGGTAATGGATACAGTTTAGCACTAGCAGCATGGAGCTCCTTGTAGGCTAATTTATCCAGCTTCTTGGCAAAATAATGAGCCTGATTGGAAGTCTGTTACATCTAGCTAAAATACCTACAGTTTCCCATACCCGAGATGGGAGGTTTAAATCTGGCTTAACCTGTATAGGGGTGACACTCTGTAGTATTTGATGTTCTTCCTTATATCAATGATGCTATTCTTCATCAGTTTCCACGCATAACTCCATTCCATCTCCATTAATGTACAGCAGCCTCTAATTGCAGTGTGAGGGATGAAGAGCAATAATATATGGCAAGCAGGGGAATACTGACAAAAGGCTGAATTTGGGCAAGTCACAGTAATTTCCTGAGACCCCCTAGGAAGGAGAAGGGGATAGGTTTTCCCAAGATTTTAGTTTAGATAGTTTAAATTGTCCATGGAGGAATCTCTCTTTAATTGTTAAACACAAAGAGTGCCTAAGGAAATTAACCCTTGTTATAGGATGCTTTATTTTACACAAGTCTTCATATAAAATCATGCTTATAAATGGAACAACTTTGAAATGTTACTTAATTTGTGGGATTGCTTAATTATGAATTATTGGTGAACTCTTTGTACCCTGTTGTGACCCCTTCATAAAACAGGGCAATGTAGTTCATTTGATGTGATTCCACAGTGAACAGGTAACTCGGTGTTTAAAAGTATGATTTTCTGTTTATCAGTCTGTAGACTTCAGGATAGGCCGTGGAACTTTTGTTAAAAACTTGTGTTTATTTAAATATAGACTAAACTAATCCATTGTATGTGGAACTTGTCATGTCTTGGTGTACTACTGTAGTAACCTGAAGAAATCAGTTTACCTATGTCTATTACAGACCAGCGTTCTATAAGCAACTGACAAAGTATTGCATCATCTGCAGTTTAAAGGAAGTATTCTTTATGAGCTATAGGATAGATTAAATGTGATAAAAGAGAATAATGCTTTGTTTAATATTGTTCAATGAACTAATGCGTCTACTCATAGTTTATACTACAGTGATATCTCACGCTTATTTCTTTGTGTTAAAAAGATGATGATACTAGTGACATAAGGATACTTAGTTACTGCTTGTAGAGAGTGATAAAAACAACTTCTCTTTTTCTGTAGTTTTCCTGGAGCCAGAGACCTTGGACCTGTTTTTTGATTTGTATCATTCCCTTCCACCAATGCTGTCTCAGTTAGTAAGTGACACACAGTGATTTGCACTCAAGTAATTACGGAAAATAGTCTTTTTACATCTATACTTTGTGCAAAAGACCCTGTTTTACTCTGTGCATTAGCAAGTTGTGAGTCTCCTGGCTCAGTGCCCAGTCATGATGTCTTTTCTTTGAACTTCAGCCCTAGTTTTCACTTCTGAATCTGAAAGCATTTAAATCCTTCCTCCCCCAGTTCACCACTACTCGGCCACATAGAAAACTTCCACCCAATTGTTCTGATGAAGTCAGAAGCCGTTCTAGAATGGAATTTTAAAACTGAGCCATAATTGTGTTCAATGATCGTATAGACATTGCTACAAAAATAATCTTCAGCCACACAATGTACTACAGACAGCAGTACGTTGGATTGCTGCAAACATTGAGATGATTATCCTGAAAGTTTAACTTTTTTTAATCTTACGGTATTTTTTTTTTTTTATTCTTCAGGCACTTTCTTGTTTAGTTCAGTTTGCTTCTACAAGGAGGTCTTTATTCAGCAATCCAGAACGTGCCAAATATCTTGGTAATCTCATCAAAGGAGTGAAACAAATACTTGAAAATCCACAGGTATCTTTTTATTTTTTATTTTATTTATTTGAAATGCTAAAACAGATGTGGATTTGTTTTTTCCAGTTAGTCTTCATTAATTTACTGAATCTACCTAAACCACTTTCAGTCAGACATCCGTTTGCTTTGATTTTCTATTCAAAACAAAGCAAAACCCTTATGCAGATAGAATTGTCACCCAATTAGCAATAATGCTCATAAAATTTCTATTAGATTAAGCTGTTAACTTTTATAAATTTGCTTCTTCAAATTTAGGGTTTATCTGATCCGGGTAATTACCATGAATTCTGTCGGTTTTTGGCTCGGCTAAAGACAAACTATCAACTAGGAGAGCTAGTGGTGGTGAAAGATTACCCCGAAGTCATCCAACTTATAGCAAATTTTACTATTACTAGCCTACAGGTAAGAATATATACAGAAGTATTCTCTTTTCTTCAACTCTTGAATGACAAAGAGGACTGATCGTGGTTCTCTGTGTTGGTGTTTTTTGAGGAGGTGGTGAGGCTTTTCTTTACATAAAAATATTTTTTGTCAGTGATGAAACTCAGATTACTGAGTTATTTAGAGCTGCCTCACGCTCTTCCTATGAAGTTTTGTAATGGGAGCAGATTTAAAGCGAAAATGACAACTGAACTTGGAGATCGATGGATGTTAATCCTCCAGCTTTAGTCTTCACCCTTAAAAAAAAAAAAATCCAACAAATTAAACCCTTTATGCAACCCTAAAATACATATACCTGTGCGCCCATGTAAACTTTCAAGTGCCTACACTGACTAGATTCTTGAGTTCTACTTTTGTGCATATATATATGTACACACATGCAATTGCTTATTTGCTGAGCTGCTGAGAGCAGAAGCTACATGGAATAATGTCTAACTTTTTGGGGGACTGATATCTGTATGAGAAGGACACGTATCACAGGATCGAGATTCTCACAATGTTAAAAATTTTACAGGTTTATTTTTGAAGCACAGCAAGGTAAAGGCATGCGCACTGTTTGAGTAATACAATGGTTATTTCAGCATTTCCTCCGAAACTTTTCTCTGGTCTTCAGAGTAACAGCTGAAGATAGTGACATTTAGGAGAACATTTTGACCTTTGCATTCCTGACTTGCCAATGGCAGCTCCATAAGTTCTGAAGAAAAAATAAAATTGAGATGCATTTGTTCTTTGCATTTCCTCTTGGGTGGCTCTACACAGTTTCCAACTCAAGGTTTAGGATTTTTGAATGACCCTTTCCTGGTATTTAAATTTCAGCATGCACTGTGTAAGAACCTAGGCCTAGCTCTGCATTTCGAATCATGGATTTCGCTTGAAGGAGGCGAGAGTGTCTACAAGTAATTCTGCATCTAGTCTATAATGTGTGTCTCAGTTCTGACTGGGTCCTTCAGTAGTTACGTGAATGAGTAAGACTACTTAAGATAAAAGCATCATGTTTCGCAACTGGAATTTCACACTGGGATGCTTTAACAGAAGTATGTTTTGTTTTCTTGTAGCACTGGGAGTTCGCTCCAAATAGTGTTCATTATTTGCTAACTCTGTGGCAAAGAATGGTAGCATCTGTACCTTTTGTGAAAACGGCAGAACCCCACCTCTTAGATACATATGCACCTGAGATAACGAAAGCTTATATTACTTCTAGACTGGAATGTGTTCCTGTAGTTATAAGGTAAACTTGTAATTGCAACTTCAAAACTGTAATATGGAATGTTTAATTTTCTGATTTGTTGGCGTATTGTATTTTGATTATGTTTAAAATCTAAGTACGCTGGTTCTGATTACCATGGTGATTTCTTTAGATTATCTTAATCGTCTGATACCATTTTACTCCTTTTGCTTATTAAATCCAGGGCAAAATCAGATGTAAATTCTAATTGTTTTTCCTCTCATGGGCTTTTGTGCTTTGAAAAAAGCCTATTCCCCTCTCCCCCCCTTTTTTTTAAGACTATCTGAATTTAACTATATTGTTCAGCTGTGACATGTTTTCCCAATGAGTCACTTTCTAGGGCCATGGAGGGTTGAGTAATGGGGGAAAGCAGAATGAACCCCACGCACAAGAAAGGATGAGACAGACTAGAACAACCTAGAGAGTGGCAAGATTGAAATTGGCCAATTTAAAATTTCTTAGTTCAAAACTTCTTTTTAACAGTCTAAGTAAATGGCTTTACAATCTACACTGTAATATAGCAAATAAGAAAAAAATGTTTAGATTGCTGAAAGGATTTAATTTTCTCCAAGGGCTTTTATGAATTCCTGCTGCAAGGATCTCCTGGCAGATTACAGGACTGCAGAACAAGCCACATCTGCTTTTCCTTTTCAATTTTACATTACTGGGATGGTGTCACTTGTTCTGTTTGTCTGAGGAAGCGCATTCCACTTCACTATTGTTGTCCTTTTGTCTCAGCCAAAATCTCACGTCTGCAAATCTTACTGTTTAGTGACTGAGCCATAGTTGGTGTTATTTGCCTTATGTTCTCACCATAGGTATGTTAAAAGCTGACTTCAAATGGTTCAAAATCATGACCTTCTCTATCATTGTCTCAGGAATAACAATTAAGAGTACCTGGGGGAGTTTCCAGTGCTACAACAGGGAAGGACAAGCAGGTGATTGCGGGTGCAGTCAGTTCTCCTGGGCCTCCTCTTAACCAGCCTACACTTCTTTTGGCATTTTTAAGTTTTCTTCTCTGTTCAGCTTTTCTGTAGTGGTATCTCAGGGTTGAACCCTCATGTCTCAGCTTTCTTCTCTACCAAGTAGTACGTTCCATATCAACTTCCAGACTTGAAGCACACAGTAAGTAGGGCTAAGCTTCTGGGTCAAACCATCCAGCATGACCAGCTCCATTGAAATGCGCTGTTGTCTTCCTCAGCATCACCATCAGCACTGAAAATTCAGTTTCTGTGTTTAGCACCGATGAGAGATTCTCCTGGATGTCCTAGTTACATTGTGAAGGAGTAAGCCTTCTAATTTTTGAAAAATTAGGGAGAAGGTGAGGAAAGTAGTGATCTCTTCTGCCAGTACGTATCATTCTTAAGACAGTCTTGGTAATGCTGTTGGCATGTATCCATTCCTAGCTCTAAGTGATTTGTATACCTCTGGGGTATTGTCTTATTCTCTTACGTGATGAAGGCCCGCAGTTGTGGCATTTCTGTAGACAGCAATATCAAATGTAGACTTTAATATCAAATGTCCAGACCGTTCTTGAGAAACATGGGATGTCTGGGAGCTGATTTCGTAAGACTTCTTCCGTTTGCTCCAAGGAGATTAATTAATATCTTTGCAAACAAATCCTGTTTTCTGGAATGACCATTTTTCTTACAAACCAGTATAGCTGATAATGTCACCCTCCATTCAGGAGCCATTCAGCTGGTCCTTCAGACAAAGAAGTAGCTTGGAACAATGGAAGGAAAATCACTTTTGCCCTTTTCAGGGGTTTGAGTAGCTATTCTCCTGTTTGAACAAGGCTGAGTGAAGAACTAATGGTTCTTCTACAAAGGGTCTACAAGAAAGTGGTTTTCTGCAAAATAGAAGGAGAACTTTTATTTCGTATATTTGTAAATACCTGAGAAAGATCTGTTTCAGCCCATCTGGAACATCAGGATTTTCAGCTGTTGTGTATCTTTCAAAGTTTGGATGTTAGCACTGTTAGCTGTGTTAGCTTTTTCGATCTCATCTTTATCTATAGATTGTTTGTTGCCTGTGCAACAAAAGGCTAACCTTCTGATGAATAAACCTTTCCTATTGGGATTTGTGTAATGAGTATAGTTACACCTCATGGCAAGAGCTATTGGTCTCTGTTACCGGCATTCCATAGGGTCATAGCTTGTTTACAGCAGAATAAAATAAAAATTTATAAAGCAGTTGCATGGAATTTTACTGAAGCTTGCTTGTTGGCTTAATTTGATGAATATGCAAAATCCATTTCTACTAAGTATTTCATTCTTTCCTGCCATCATGCTCCAGAATCTGAGAAAGATTCTGCTGGTTAATATTTTATTCAGGCACAGTGGACCTTATTCCTTCAGGATTTACCTTTCTGTGTTCATACTGCCAACCTCATCTCCTCTCTTTGCTTTTTAAAATATGTATTGAGAGGAAGGCACAAATAGAATACTGTTCTGTGCTTGTGTGGATGTGTATGGGCGTGTGTGTAAATAAAATGAGATCTTATGTCTGTCTGTTGTGTTTACCAGCTGCTTAAGGCTTTTATAGTTCAGCAGTTCAGTGACAGTGGTTCAAGATCTGGATGGTTAAACAGCATCAGCTTTTAAGCAATAGTGGCTAAGTGCTTACTTTTTATCTCTATTCCAGAGACGGCTTAGAAGATCCACTGGATGATACAGCTACAGTTTTCCAGCAGCTGGAGCAACTGTGCACAGTCAGCAGGTGTGAATATGAAAAGACCTGTACGCTTCTTGTACAGCTGTTTGACCAAAATGCACAAAACTACCAGAAACTATTGCACTCTTCTAGTAGGAATCCACTAGAAATCACAGTTCATGAAGGTTAGTATTTAATTTAATTTTTAGTTTGTGTGTTATTTTCCAATAACCATATACTTGCATATGAAAAAGAGTGATGATCTTATGGCAGATATACCTTTTCTCAAACCAGGAATTAATGATCCAAGTCACCTTGCACCACATTTTCACTAGTTGTCTTTGTATTAAATATGATACATTGACAGCCGACTCATTTGTTTTAACATCTTGTTACACCTTTAGAATATAGCCATGGGAGCTGTAAAAACTTATGATTTCTAAAAATCAACGTTTTAATGCCTCATGGGAACCATCTGCAACTTGATGAGCATTTTTTGGAAATGAGGATGTTAACTTTTGTTTTGTTTGCGTTTATCTGTCTTTAAAGTTAATGCAACATTAAAAACCTTCATTTATTTGATACAGCTCTGTTAAGATGAATTACCTAATTTTCAAGAAATTCAAGTTACTTATTGTAGTGTAAGCTGTAAAAATAATAAGTACTTTTTAAATATACCTATTTTGGGTCTTCTCTGTGTCACATTTATATTGTCTTTATAACTACTGGCTCTTTCCTGATATAGTTATGGCTGTTTCATCTTTACATGGATAAAGGGTGTTGTTTTGAAAAGGTGAGACAGGTTGCTGCATAAAACAGCTGTTCTTTGCGTGCTATTAAATGTTTGTGATTTATTTTGCCGTTCTTTTGTTGACAGTTTGAATATGCTGGTTTTCTTCTATATAGGAGCCATTTTTCACTAATTTACATAGGACCTACTTATCTTTTTTATTAATTCCACTTTCTTCTATGCACCTATCAACTTTTTATTTGGGAGAACTTTCATTAATGACCTGACTTCATTGACCAGCTGCGGTCTGAATTTATACTGGGTTCCCAGTCATGGGGGGCCAAAGGGAAGCAATCGGCTGGAATCTTTCAGTGTCAGTGCTCTGGGGATTGCCGTTATGCGTTAGAAAATATTTGATGCAGTTTAAATATTGTGTTTCTTTTCTGCAAACTAAACATTTGTGCTCATATTGAACAATAACTGTTGTATCCCCTAGATATACACAGTTAAATTTAGATGTTTAATGGCTTTTAATGTTACAAAATAAGTTAATGTAATATTAAGATCTCATTTTATTATACTGTCCTGCTCTCTGTATCAATAGTGATGCGGTCATGGTTTACTAAAACAATAATCCCCAAGAAATGGGTCATTAACAGTAGTTAATGATTACTTGTGATCTATGGTAATGACTGATTTCTTTGGGATTATTGCTGTTATAAACCATAATTACAGATTATTACAGCTATAATTATTTTCTAAAAGAAAAGATGTTGTCTGCCTCAGTAATTGCAAAAGCAAATGCACTGAAAATTTTAAATAGTGAAGGTATAAAAGAGGGAAAGAAGTCATACCTATTAATTGCTATTGTGCTGAGAGAAGGCGGCTATCATCAGGAAAATAACTATGTGCTTAAAAATGAGTGACTGCAATTTGTAAAAAGGAAAACAGGTTTTTATTTTATGAAGATTATTGGCCTAAGTGTGGCTCTGCTCTTTGAACCAGCTAGCACCACTTCACGGTTGCTTTTTGATACCATCTTCAAATGGCTGCTCTTTAGTAGCTGTTAATGCTAAACTCATTTGAGCAATGTCTGTTCTCTTGGACACTTCAGTTCCTTGATGTTTTGCTAATGATGGTGCAATCTCTTAGTGTCCTAAATTAACTGCTGTTGCTACTGCAACGTGTAGTGTGTCCGGTGGGGTTTGCCTTGGAAGAGTCTTGTTTGTGAAGAAGCACAGGTCTTGAAACAGGGAAATATGTTGCTTGTAGGACAACTGATACTGTCCTTCCAGGTTATTAGGAGTGGAACAGGAGCAATACGAGAAGATATTTGCTAATATTCCTCATGTGTCTTGTCTTTTTCAAAAGTTAACATTTGTTCCCTGTCACAAAGTGTTTTCTGTTACAGATCTCAAACTGTATTACATAGAGTCATAGAATGGTTTGGGTTGGAAGGGACCTTAAAGTTTATCCAGTTCCAACCCCCTTGCCCTGGGCAGGGACACCTCCCACTAGACCCGGCTGCTCAAAGCCCCGTCCAACCTGGCCACGTATTCATGTGTTATTTTTTTAAAAATAAGACTGAGATTTAAGATAAACCGTAATGCTTTCTTGTACTTGTGTTGAAATCATCTGCATGTTATTCCATACTCTGCACTATCTTTTCATGTATATTTCACCTCAGCATCTTTTTTATGTTTAGAACATACTGTACTATGTACCTTTGACAGAAACAGAAGTACTGGTAATCTATAGTCACCAGATTCAGGCCATAAGGATACTGGAAGACCTCATAACTGTTAATCATTGCTCATTGAAGGAGCTTGGAAGTAGAGCATTCAGTGCTCAGTTCTGGTTTTTTCAAAATACAGCAGTGCAAAACATGAGGGAAATGAAGTTTAATGTTATGTAAATTAAGACTAGTTTATTAGAGATTTGAAACAAACATAAAATAAAACCTCAAGATTTTTGGTAGATCCTGTGCATGTCCTCATATGTAGGAATATCCCAAATGAGGTCACATCGTGACCTCATTTGTTTTTCTGTAGTTTATCCTTTATGTTCAACTTCAAAATGTGTTCAGAGGATGCTTTATTCATCAGGGTATTGTCTTAACTCTTGCGAGTTACACTGTTGTCACTTGGTAAAATCCTCACCATGAGGGCAAGACTTTTTCTAGTTTATGTAAATATCTCACTTATTGAGAAGCCTTGTTTGTAACTTGATTTAACTTACATAGAAACTATTCCAAGTTGTCTTCGCTGTGTTGCTGTTTTAAAGCAATTCATTTTAACTTATTACAAAGTCTGTTTTGCCAAAGGAAGATGGAGTCTAAAAGTAGCTTTAATGTTCTGTAGTCTCAGTGCATTTCAGTTGAGGAAGAAACCTTTATCAGTATCCTGAAGTTTTAACAGGTCTCTATGTTACTTTGCTATTCAGGTCTTGGTTTTCATCTTACTTTAGGGAAAAATACTGCATCTTTCCTGAGAGACAATTAGTTACTGGATTCACAGCTTACAAAGCTGAAGTAGGAATCTGTGTGGCTTGAGTAGGTATCAGTAGGTCCAATTTAAAATGTTCCACCTTAATATGTTAGAGATTAAAATAATCCAGGTTTTGCAACATGGCAATGATTTTCCAGCAGATAAAGGCAAAAAGAATTCACCTGAGTTCAGTGTTTATAAACTTAAGATTCCATTTTCATAAAGTAGGATTTTGGTATTTGAAAGTCTGTACAAAATACACTACGTACATGAACTCAAGGAGTTATTTATGGAATCTTACCTTTACAGAAATCATCATCCTTACATTGTACTTTTACTCGATAAGGACTTTGCCAGTGGATCCTGTAAATGCTTTAGTGGAAACTAAAAAAGTGGAAAATAAAAAAATGCTAAATGATCCACAAGATCAGAAGGCATGACAGCAGGGCTTGAAAGGGATGAGCTCTGTCTTTCAAACCCTGTTGAGAAACAGCCCACAGAGACTTTCAGAACTACGTGGTAGTTCACAAACTTTTCTTGAAGAGTATTTATGACATAAATACTGTCTTACATGCAAATTACTTTAGATAGCAGTTTAATATTTCAAAGAATTCTTTATTTGAAATAGAACTAAGAAACAAGTAGATTGTAGTGAGTCCAATTACTATGATAAGTAGATGTAGCATCCCCACTGTAGATAAAATTGCTCCATGCCTTGAAGTAACTTGTGGCAGGCAAGTGAGGATACTAGATTAATTGCATATCTAATCTTACCAGCCTGAGTTTGCTTAATTTGTAGTTTAAGTTAATTCTTTTGTGTTTTGTTTATGAGCATGTGCAGGTTAATAGGATGTTCTCATTTTGTTGATTTGTCTGGGTAGGTTTTAAATTTGGTAAAGGGAGAAACCAAACCATTCTCTTGACAGCATTCTGCAATCTGGTACCTTATAGAACTGCTGATACCTTATGGAAAGGTATTGTACTGGCATCATGGTTTATAATCCTTAACTACTGTTCTTTCTTTTTCATGTTAGGACGTCTGGCATGGCTTGTCTATTTTGTGGGTACTTTTGTGGGAGGACGATTAACGTACACTAGTACTGATGAACATGATGCCATGGATGGAGAATTATCCTGTCGGTAAGTAGTGCTTGTTTTGAATTGTTTATTTTGATTATTTTTTTTAATGATGTTTAGTATCAGCAGATATTTTGAATTTAAATGTTTCATTTTTTGTCCACTTCTTGGATGGTGGATGCTCAAAGACTGTACTTACTTTCTGTGGATTGAGACAATTTCACTAGCTTTGATCTTTCCTGATTCATCATCATGAGCAGTGAAAGAGTCATTAGGGGTATCATTTCAAAACTATGTTTCAGAGGAAGGGAAGAGAATTAAAGGCAAATATGTCTTTTACTATAAGCAGCATTTAGATATGCCCATGTAGCCACCTGTGTTCATTTGTGTGTTGTATCAAGTTTTAGTTTTACTAGTTGTGAGTTACGGCTATTATTTTCTGCACTACTTCCTTTATATTAATTAATGCGGGTAAAGATGTGCAGAGGAACTGCTGGGCAACCACTGAAAATTTAAACTTACTTTTACACTAGAGCTTGGAATAAAAAAAGAAGGCTCTAGATTTAAAAATGTGCGTGCTAGAGTCTTCTTAGTGCAAGTTTTAGGGCAAGGGATGAGTTAGAGATTATTGTGAATGGCATGTATTCCTTGTGGGAAACACAAAGTATGTGGCAAACACTTTCTTATACTTGTGGGTGCAAACAATGGTTGTTAAAAACGGCATGCATATTTGATCCTGTTATTTACATCCACTAGCTGACACAGGAAAAACAGCATAGACCTTAGAATTGCATAAAAAGCTTTATGTTTCCTCCTCTGTTTCTTGCCTTCCTAATCTACCCTGGGGCTCTGTGGTGTTAGCAGTCTTCCACTATGTTTTTATTAAAAGTGAGAGGTTTTAATATACAGGCTTATGGATGAAATAGCTACTGACTATATATTTCACAATTGGCAAAAGGTGAGAATAATTTTTTGAATAGCTAGTGAATTAGGATTTCAAGGAATAGATGGCAGAAGAACACGGGAAATTAAATACAGGAAATATTCCTTTTTTTAAAAAAAAAAAAAGCATTAAATTTTCTTCACTGATGTAGGCCGAAATTGATTCTCTGAAATCAGTCCTGGTAATATGGAGATACATATACCAAGTAAGGATTTAGGTCAGAAAATAGGTTTGCTCAGATGTTTCTGGAGAGACAGAAGTGGGAAGAAGCAAGGCACACAGTGCATTATATACTGCATAAACTTACTTGTAAGGAGAATAGTTTAAATTTCCAGGGAACTTGAACAGCTCTTATCTTGCATTTGCAGTTTGCAACCCGTGCTTCTCAAATTTCTTTGTTTCTTGCATCATGGAATTGATGCCCTAAGAAAGAAAAAAAACATTTTACAAACTCACCACAGTATAACATACGTATCTGAGAAAATTTCAAGTCACAAAGTAATTAGAAAAGCATTATGTTTATGTTTTTAGTGGTCAATTAGCATAATTAGCATCTAAACAAAACAAAATCCTAGAAGGAACTTAGGCAAACAAAAAATGGCTGATGGATTCCTAAAGAAATTAGCTATGACAGTATAATTTAATTTGAGAACTCTTCCTGAAAATGTTTTTTGTCTGTCATTAAGAGTTTTTCAGCTGATATCTTTGATGGATGCCCAGTTACCACAGTCTAGTAATGAAAAAGTAGAACTGGCAATTCTGTGGTTCTTGGATCAGTTCCGTAAAACATATGTGGGAGACCAGCTTCAGCACACCTCAAAGGTAAATACTTGCTATAAACCACAACATCTGAAATAAAAAAAACCTGTACAGAAATTGACCTGCCAATATATCTTACATATAAAAGGTCTTGAGCTTAGCTGGTGGCTGATGGGCTAGATGGAGAGATGGACGGATAGAGAGAGAACTTACTACTGTGTTGTTCGTCTGAGCAGGCTCCGTATCATGTATACTTTTGAGTTTTGGCATGCAAGGAGTTAATATTTTAACAGCTATGTTCATTAAACCATTTTAGGTTACTTTGCATTTCAATTTTTTATTTCAAATGTTTAGCTGAGTTCTGCTATATTGTGTTATATTTCACAGCTGGGTACACAAGATTTATTCTTTTAATAGTTCTGTTCTTTTGACAGTTACTCATTTATGTGGTTTCCACTGTATTTCTCACATTACTTGGCTTTTCTGCATTTTAAATAGGGAAGAGGGAAAAGGAAGATGCATTTTTGAAGAAGCAGCAGTTAATTCACCTTAACTGTAGGGGACAGTCATAATATAGATGTTATAAAGAGAATGTCAGTAAGATGAGATCAATTGATCTTGAGAAAGACTGAAAGAATTCTATTGGAGCCCCAAGCAAATCTTTAGCAAGAATTGTGACAGTGACTGAGATTTGGTTTTACTTGTGTAGTACTCTGTCCTTGCTTTCTGGTGAATGGTCCCAATCTCGAGAATTCTTTTATCCCTTCAGGTTTGAACTGTGCTTCAACTTTATCGAATGGTTCCTCACTTAATATTAAAAATGAAGTTTTACACTATACTGAATTACTTTTTCATGAAAGCAATGTGTTCCTTTCACTTGTCAAAGCTGATTTGTTATTTTTAAATATGATGCACTGCTCTTATGCTAAGTAATAGAAGGTACACAGTAAAATGTACTCATGCTCCTAGTATTTTCATTAGCAAAACTCCTGCTGACGGCCCTGCAAAGGCAACATGGCTGTACAGTAGTTGTAATTCCCGGATTATTTTTTCTTTCTATCCAATTTTTGGGGGTTTTGATTTCACCTTATATTCTGACTGAGGTGTAACTGTCTGGAGAAGCCCTATTGATGTATATTATGCTGTAATAGATTGTTATAGGAGATTGTATACCCAAGCTTTTTATGTCCATCCTAACAGAAAGCTGGAAGAAGCGTTTGTGTGGGGGTGAAGTAATGTGCAAAAAAAGTACATTATTTATACATAATCAGCTGGAGCTTCATTGTTGGTAGAAAAAAATGTGAAACTTGAACATTTGCCAGCTACACAAGAATTCAATACTTATGGATTTATCCAGCTCAGCAATTTGTTTTGAATAACCATAAGACTGCCTCTGCAGTTGCATTGTGTGTGGAAGGTTAAACGGTTAATTATTGAGAAAAATGCTGGCTAATGTGTTCATTTGATACTGGAGAGCACTTTGAACAGAAAGAATTAGCTTTTACCAAAAGGATGTGGGGCAAAACTGTAGTATGAATTTAAGAAAATGTTTTTGTGGTGTTTTGTTTGGTTTTTTGTGGTTTTTTCCCCTCACCTGGATAAGTGGACATGAATGATACTGTTAATACATCATTTTCCATATACTGCCTTTGGTTATGACATGTGTCTTGCGTGTAACCAGACTGGGAAAGTGGGAGTTTTGCAAGGCTTTCATGGTGCATAACAGTTTAGGGGGGGGGTGTCTCTAAATTCTAGCCCCAGTCTAGCCGCTCCACAGTTCATTGCAAATGTATTTTCAAAGTGTGCCTTTTTTTTTTTGTGGTTTGATTACATTATCTATCACTATAATTTAGTTTGCAGTCAAATTACACTTTTGTTTTGTTCTAGTAGGCCTGATACAACAGCGTCTATTTGCATTGATAGAATCCTGTGGTACATTATTATTTTACCAGATGTTGTAACAAAAGCTGTGTGTAAAGGCATCTGTGCTCCCAGTTTTGGTGGGGTTTTTTAAACTTTTAATAAAACAAAGAGGTGTTTGTATATGTTTTGCAGTTAAGAGAAAGGCAGAAGGCAGCACTTGTACGATTCTTCTGCTTTATCCTGCTGTAGCAGCAAGTATAGCAGCAGATGGCATTCTACCCTCACAGTTGTAAATCCTCTGATACTGTGTGTCTTGCTGGCAGCTATCTACAAATATGCAATAAAAAGGCTCACACTTGGAAGCAGAAAAATGAGACATATATCAAATGACTAAGCTAATACACATTTATATAAATATTCAGGATTGCTTGAATTGTTTTATTTACAGACTGGATAATGGAAATTCTGCATGCTTCAGCCACGTTGAAATAATTTTTTGAGAATATCTCTCTGTTTGATCATATGCTTACATACAGAAAAACAGTGTTAAAGAAGGCTCAATAGCCTTAATGAAATTGTAGAACAAGTCTATGTAAATCTACAAATTTTGTTCATTAATTAACTCATATTCTTAAGTATGTGAACATAATAAAAGCAAACTCATTATAGAAAAAGAAAATTGTCTAGGTAAATTAATGCATTCTTATTAAACACTCCACTGGGGCTTGCTGTCTAAGGAAGACTAGCAAAACCTTGGGGATCTCTTCCATGACGCTGTAATATACTTTTAGTACGATTACATTTCCGATACAAAAATAATACATCAAGATACTGTCTTTTGCATCTGATAGACCTTTAATTGAACATATATATTATATTTCTGTTGAATACTAGGCTGGATTCTCTGGTACTGTACAATACTATTAATATCTGTTTGTCTATCAATACATATTTTGTTTAAATGCTGATGTGACTTAGCCTTCATAGAGTCATCTTTTTGTTGCATATTGCTGATTTGGATGCTGGCAGGGTAGTAGGGAATAAATTGGCTGGAAAAGCACTGCAGCGTGCTTTACTGAAATTGTAGTCTCAGCTTCTATCTGTGGTAGCTTTAGCGTTACTGTAGTATGCCGCTCTTAGCCACTACTCTACGGAGTGTAATATTGCCTTGAAATCTGATTCCTGATGTCAAACACGTGTTGTTTGTTAGAGGAAACATTGCTGTTTTGAATGAGACTTTTCCTTTGCAATATTCTTAACACATCAACAACTATCCAATTATTTATTTATATTTGCAAGTGGCACTAGGCTGGGAGGCAATGTGATCGCAAAGGACAGGATTTGAATTCAGAAAGGTCTTCGTAAACTGGAGAAATAACCTGAAGGTTTAAAATGCTGGTGAAACACTATGCGTAGGAATGAAAATTCCCACTTACATCTACCATTGGGAAATCTCTGATGAGGCAGAAAATGCTGTGGAGATGAGTTGTGTTCCAAGCAGGGGTAACTCAACAGTATGTGTTGGTTTTGCACACAAGAAAAATACAACATCTTTGTGGATGTAATAGTAGGAATATTGTGTCAGGTGCTGGAATTTCTTACTCCATTCTGAATATTTGATTCTGACTGGGCTTCAGCTGGAATACCGTGTCTGGTTTTGGGCACCACACTTTTAAGATAAAACTGTAGACAAATGAGAGAGTGCAACAACATAAATAAACCAAAGCAGTACCTTTGCGTCTTGCTTTAGCAAATAGAATATTGGGGTGGGACAAAAATCAAGGATACCAGGAGTTGTTTTCGAAAAGCTGGTGATTAGATGTTTTCAGTGCCCTTCAAGGGAAAGACCGGCTGTAATTGGCTTTATTTGTAGCAAGGAAGACTTAGGGAAAGCCCTTTAACTATACCAGTAATGGACTACTGGCATGTACTACCCAAGATGTGATGGGGGCTTTCGATTTATGTCCAGGTATGCTTAATTCATTCTTCCGTAAAGTGCAGAATAAACCAGAAGTCCTGCTGGTCTAATCTCATGCTTCCTACTAAGACTATTATGAATGGTCATGGTTGTTTGCTATGGCTTAGCCAGTGAAAGGCATGCTTAGGGGGGCAATGAGCCCTCCTGTTTGTATTGTGTGTTACATCGATCAACCACCGATAAAGACTTTTTCTTCTATTTCAGGCTTTTATTTTAGCCTGGCATATTTCAAGTAACTTATTACAGCCATTTTAAAAGGAAAATGGGTACTAAGGTGACAGGAATCACACTATCTTTGAACGTGGAGAGTTGGCAGAGGAGACTGACTCCTTTTCCAGCTCAAAACATGAATTTGCTCCTCACTTATCCATGCTAAGGAAGATCTTGTCGTAGTTATCCAGCCACAGGTGGGACGTTCACCGGCTAGCTTGCAGTTTAGAGACGATCTGGTGACATCTCTGCTAAGCTGTCTAACTTCCCATGGCAAGTGCAAAATGTGAGGTGGCGTTGCTAAGAATGTATTTTACTTGCCTTTTTTTATTAGAGCAGATGCTTCATGAGTAACAATGCGAGATCTTTCCTTGCTGTGGCAGGTAGACCAGACCTGGAGGTCTGCTCGTCATGCTTTAATGCTGCTTGTGTTACTGCAGAGTTGATTTGTTAACACACATAATAGACTTCAGCATATTTGCACTTGGGACTCTAATTTAGGCTAAACAAGGATAAAATGGCAAGACTTATTAGCCAGGACCTTTCCCTGCTTCCAGCCACATCAGAGATTTGTCCCTTGGGGGGGAACCAAAGCAACAGGAGGGGTTCGGAGCCTTCCCTGGGGTGGTCCAAGCTCCGTCTCTTCCAAACGGCCCCCGGAGAGGCTGCATGAGCAGCTGATGGCATGGGCGGCCGTGTTTGTCTCTCCCACTGTCTCTAATTGCTAGTGAGAGACTGCCAAGAGTAAATCAAACTGCAACTTGTTGGATAAGTTTTGCTGATTAATATATCATAGGAAATTCAACTTAGCTAAGTTCATTACTGAAATTTCTTAACTTAACTTAGAGTTGTATCCTTGACTTGAAACAAGTTTAACACTAAGGCATCTTCATAACTTGGAGTCCTGACACCTTCAACAGTGTTCAGTTCAGTTTCTCATGTCTGTACGGCTTAGAATGATTTTATTAAAAAGATGGTTTTGGTTGAAGACTTTTCTCTTGAGGTGCAATTAAGAGTTATCCTAATAGTGTGCTCCTAAAAAATGTATGCCTCCAGAAGTAAAGTTCTTTTTATTGCTTGTTCCTCTACATCTTCAGTTTTTGGGGGGAACGCTTTTGGTTACATATGTTGTCATTGGAAATAGAAGTATTTAGTGGGCCATTACAGTGGGTTTATATGTGAGAAATAAATTACATTAATAATATGAGTGTATTTAATAAGTCTTATGTGGGGTTTAGCATTAGGGTATAGAACTGTCTGTCTATCATGTACTTACTTACACTCTGTTTTTTTGGTGACGTTCTAACTGAGATTAAGGATTTTATCTTAATTTTGCGCTTGTCGTGTTTACTTTCTACAGCATGTGGCGCTATTTAACTAGAGTTATCCCTTTAGTTTACTATTGCCATTCCTGAAACATAGAGGTCAAAACTGGAACCTGTTCACATGTTAGATAAGGGCAGTGTGGGGCAAACAACATTAGAATTAGCAAGTGTTTGAGTCAGCTGTGCTCTTTAACAGAGCCTGATCACAGATTATGTTCTTTTTTCAGCTTTTATAAGCAGAGCAATTTTTAAGCAATCCCACCCATAATCTTAACCAACATAGTTATGCTTGCAAGTGTGGTGTTTGTTTTGTATATTAAAAAATTTATTGGTTAAAATGCATTTAGGTAAACATTTTTGTGCTGCTGTGAAGCAATTAATGGTTCCCTGTTCTGCTCTTTCCAATCAAACAGTAGCCCTGGATGTGTTTAGAGAGGTCTGGAGGTAATTTTAATCTGTACCAGGTGTCAGTCGTTTGAGGGATCCCTCCAGGAGGGAAGCTCGCTGGCAACAGTGTGTTCTAGTGAGCCATGCTTCTGTTTTGCCCCAGTGAAAGTGATAGGTACCCAAGGGAGAAAAGTGAGAGTTAGAATTCTGATTCTTCTGGGAAGCAGCCCCGTGTACAAATGAAGGGATACAGTTGTCACCTTCCCGAGGTGCATCAGCTCAGGAGTCTGGGGAACCCCCTCTGGTCTGTAGTCTCTGGCAGGTGAGAGTGATGAAGGATGCAGAGCATAGATTGATGTATCATAAAGAGCCTTTACAGATACAAGTTGAAACATGATTATAAACTGGGGTGAGGGGATGTAAATGGGGTTTCTTACTGTATCCTGTACGTATTTTATTTGCTTATGTGGTCAATATAAAGAAGTTACTGTATTAACATTTAGAGATTCATCTATATATGTTTTTAAAGCTTTTAAATTATAGACTTGACATATGAGGTAGATCTAGATTATGATAAAAAATATCTCGACGGTTTAGAATTTAGACTACAGTGTGTTTAGAGGGGAGGAAAAAATATTATTTCCTTGCTGTGTGTTGTTTGCAGTAGCTGAAAGCTAAAACCGCATGTAAGCAGGTGTCATCTAACCACTGAACGCAGGTTTGTCTTCTACTGTGTATTCTGTTGACATATTATTTTTGTGTTATGTTTATATTTCTTCGGCATATGTATATTTCTTTGATTACATTGCCTGCAGGCACAGAAGCATGACCTAGCAAAAAAAACAAAGAACACAAAATACATAGCAGTGCAGAATGTGACTACTTTTCACCCTGCCCAATTTAAGACCCAGAGATCTACAGCAGTTCCACTGACTTTAATGGGGATCTTTGCAAGTAAAGCTGTTGATCTGTGTGTCTCATAAAAGATTCTGGGTCCTAGCATCTTTGTGATTAATGATATCTTAACACTTATGAACGATTATCCTTTTCTGAGCTGTAAAATATATATACTGTTTTATTTCATTACAATGAGGTGAAGATCACAACACTGACAGGTGCTGGAAATTAGCAGGCAGTTTTGAAATTGTTCTGTGCACTAGAAATTAGATCTCATTTTAATTCAGCTTTTCCAAACTAGTAAATGAGGTTAATGCCATACATATTCAGCTGATATGGATGAAGAAATTGATATAAAGTAGATCAACATAGCTACAGGGCTACTTTAATTTATAGGTAAAGAGGCAGTGATAAATGAAAGTAATGTAGTAGTGGTCACTAAACTCCTCAGCCATCAGGGATTCAATAGTGTTAGCTGCTCATTAAAGGCATTGCTGGGGTACATCAAACAGAAATTTGAAAAGAAATAGCCAACTAACCCTTAATTATCAAAACATAGAAAATACTAATTATGCCTTAATTAGCTTTTCTTTTAATGTACTGAAATTGTTACTTTTTGTGTAGCACAAATGGATAGTTATATCAACAATAAATAGGTTGTTTTAATAACTTTCTTTTACCTCTGGGAAAACCGCACTCCAATTTTTAATATGCAATAATGCTTCTCTCTAGCCTGTAGGAGATGAAAATTATTAAGTAGCTTTATTTTTTGAAGATTTTACAGCAGCTTTGGGAAGAATTATTTCACCATGCATCAATTATTTTTAATTGAACTGAATATTTTTCAGATTGCATGAAATGCCTCTCATTTAAGTTTAACATTTAGAGTTTGTTAAGGAAGCATCATAGTGAGAATTGGGTACAACTTATTTCTAAGGCATATTCTAGGAAGAATAAAGAACAGTTGTTTCAGAAGAAAAATATTGGCACTGGTATTTTTCACTTCCCTGGGCCAAATCTCATTTTTCCTCTGTTTCATAGCTACCGCACTGTGCTCAGCCAATCTCCTTGCAGTTCATATACGAAAAGAAAGTAGGGATTGACTTCAGTGGGGCTGGGATCCATCTGCTACTGATGAAAAGCTTCAACAGCTGTTGCAAAATTCTTTGCCTTTTGAGGCAGCACGTAACCTGCCCTCTTTGGTTATATGTGCAGGAAAGGAATGTCACAAGCAGAACTGGGTTTGTTTTATCAAACACAACAGGTATGTGTCTTTTCCAGATAAATGATGGGAGGGAAACACTGCATAGTTCTGGTCATAAAAAGCCTCCAAATTCATGTAGCCGTCCATGTTGAATTAAATAGAATATAATATAATTGCCAGTATAGAAATCAAAATAAGCAAGTATTATCGTGGTGGGTGGTGAAATTCTTGCAGGATTTTTCCAAACCTGTAGAACTGATACAAATATCCTAAGAAATCTTATTTATAACTTTTTTGTAAACATTTTCTTCTAAACATTTTTAGCTTTAAAATAGAGCAAGTATGATATTATGCTTACCTGCAGAACTTAAGAGATTACAAGGCACCAACTTAAATTTTCAGGCATTTTACGTACATTCAGCATTCAGTATGGTCAAAATGCTGAGAAAGGTAAGACTGAAATGGACAAATACAGTTATATTATTTGACACCTTTAAAGAAAAATCTTGTTTCCAAAGCTTTAAGGAGCAAAAATGAGATGAGAACATTTAATGTTTCTTGAACAAAATATCTATCTTCCAGCATGGAGACAACCACAAAACTAGTCAAATCTGTGGCTCAGACTTCTTAAGTGCAGGATCTTTTTGTGGATTGGAGTTGCCAGTTTGGCTTGCAGCAGCTCATTGTTTGGAATTTGTCAGGTTTTTTGGACAAAAGAATTGGTAGTGTGGTGTTTATTTGTTCTAGTCCTCAGAAAAAAATGTTGCTTCATGTGTATTGCATTGGTGTTCTCTTTGAGACTCTGCCTTCTTGACTGGCTTAGCAATTTCTAGCAAGTTGAGGAGCTAGAGAAGATTTACTCAAGTAAATATTACTCAGGCAGACCTCCTTTCATGTTTTCTATCCTAGTTCCTGTCCTGCCATAAGCAGAAAGAACTTTCGGCAAATATTCCTGAACTAATATTTGAATTTATTTAATTGTCTAAAGGTTGTACAAGCTAAGATAACTGTGCCATTGCTTATAAAAATGTGTAGTTATTTTTAATTCTGGGTTGTGGCTTGCACTGACAACCATCTTGCTTCATGTGAAAAATAACTGGATTTCTTTTGAAGAAATCTAATACTTTGAAGAATTCTTTAAGTACTTAGTGCAGAATTTTTTGTTTTTCTGTTTTTAAATTAAAAAAAAAGAACAAAAAAGAAGTGAGCTAGAATCAGTGACATTTTAGTTGATGGGACTAGACAGCAATTCTTACTTATAATGCCTTGGCAAACTTTAAATCACAATACACCATGCCTGTTCTTTAAGTACTTTTAGACATTTTTTTATTGAATTTCTCCATTACTTGGAAATTTTGTGCAGCAAAGAACCTATCAGGACATAAAGACAAATGCTAAGAACTTTGCAGAGCCATAAACATTGGTTTCCTCGTGAAGTTGAGTTGTAAAGTGTTCTTCATTTTTACATTTCCTTATTTCTGGCATTTTTTTTCTTGGTTGTTTTATGCAGGAATCAATATATTTTTCTTCTTAGACTGTGTAGCACTTTCTCTTCTGCGTTTGCCTGGGGAATTTTTGTTTTGCTTTCTCTTTTCCTAAATTTTACATTGCAATGCTGTTTAAAATCTTTAAATCCTTAAAATCTCCTCTTTTTTTTTTTTGTTGCTGTGCAGTGTATTTGTTCCTCAGTTACCTACACCTTTATCTTATTAACTTATCTTTAGCTCATTGCTCGTGACAACTAAAACCTGCACGAATCTTCATATAGGTGTTATTTAATCGCATGTTTGCAATTAAAGCACAGGTTTAAGTGCCGTGCTATTTTATTTTAGAATTTTCTAACACAAATCAGGCAATCTTAAAAATAAATAATTAGCATAGTTCAGTTCTGCACTTGGCTGTAACTGAGCTTTATTTTGTTGCCGCTAATAAAGGCACATTATCATGTTCAGGCATTGCAATTATCATTGAAATGTGTATGTCCATTAACTGCAACATTAGGCTGAGGATATAATTACTGTCTAGAGCCAATATCTTTGTGAAGTTACGTCTATGATGCTATTAAGCTATAAGCAATATTTGTAAACTAATATTTAAACGTTTCAGAATTGATAACCATCACTTGCGGACTTAAAAACTAATCCTACTTCCACTCCAAATCATTGACTTCTTAAGTGTTTGGCCAATATATTATTGGGTAATTTGGATGTGAGTATAATTTGTGATTTGAGAGAGACTACGATTTTTCTAATAGCAAGTGCCCAGAACAAATTGAACTGGTAGCAGGAGAAGAGAGAAACTGGTAACAGCAAAATGCTGATAAAACACTGGTACAGCATGTCACAAAACGCTGCAAACATGACTAATTTTTCCTGCGGTAGCGTTACATTTCAGACAATTTAGTACAGCAATTTAACTACAAAAAAGCCTGTTGCATGCTAAGAAAAGAATAAGGAAAAGACTTTCCTAATAATGTTAGAAGTATATTTTAAAGAGGAATGAGAGTGAGTCTGTTCATTGATTTACTTTCTGAAAAATTCTAGTATTTATGCTGACAGAAGAACCTGAAATTTCCTATGAACTTGGTAGGTAGTTCATTTGTAAAACTAGGCTAAGTCACCTATAAGTAATTCCACACATGTGGAGATGCTTGGATCTGTAATAAAATGCCCTTTCTTTCACATTTTGTTTTTATAAGCAAAATAAGCGTGGTAGTAGTTGTCTCTTAAATATTTGCATCGATTAATTTTCTGTTCTGTTCCCTTGGTGTGTGACTGTTAGCCATTAGTTTGTTTAATTTCCTTACCTGTCTCAGAAATTGAGATTTAGGGAATGCTGATGTGGGGGATACATGCTAAAGAGAATCAGTCTTCTGGCATTTTTCATCTTAGTTTGAATGCAAGTGTATTTAAAATTTCGCTAGCACAGGGGAACTGTTACATAGCTTCGTGATTTTTATCTGATATAGCCTTTCTGTTTTACAAAGGTAGTTTCACATTTTGCGTTCATGCTCATTTGCTTACCTGCCTCTGCTTTGTCTTTTGATGACTGGACTTGGTTGTAATGACACTACTTATGTTTTCTGTCCACGTCACTAAATGCTACTTTGTATTTATTATATTGTTTGGATTTATTATATTGATTATGTTCTTTGTTTAATAATTCAGTTATCATTTCACCTCAAGCAGATTCTCCGAGTAACTTCTAACTGCTGGACCTTTCCACTTGTGCTGTTTATCCCATACCAACTTAGCAAGAAGGAATAAACAGCGGATAGGGAATCTTGGGGGGGTAGGGGGGTGGGAAACAGGCTATCTTGTGACTTACTCATCTAAAATACATTGGTTTTGTTGCTGTGTGTTGGCC
Organism: Stercorarius parasiticus; assembly: GCA_013396915.1. Lineage (NCBI taxonomy): Eukaryota > Metazoa > Chordata > Aves > Charadriiformes > Stercorariidae > Stercorarius > Stercorarius parasiticus. Next base: position 509,041 of record VWZL01005928.1, on the reverse strand, counting down.
TCATATCCTCATTATTTAAGTGGCTTAATGAATTAATTTCCCAGACCTTGCAGTAAGTAAATTAACCATCAGAGTTCACAGCAGAGTGAATAATTCTTTAATATTAGACTACGGCAATTTTTATGACTCAACTTAAACTTAATTATGAAATTGCTTATTGCATATTTGTGTAATTCAGAGAGGAAAAATATGCAAAATAACACATAAGTACATCTGTCAAAGAAGAACAAACCAGTAAAATCCTACGAGATTAGATTGCTATTGTTGATACTGGTTGAATTGCACATCACTCAGTTTAGGTCCAATGTTCATCGTCTGTGCTGGTCAGCAATGCTGAAAGGCTTTTTGTTTGATTTTAGCTGATCAGCTGTTTAGCATCTCCTTCAAAATTACTTAAGAACTTCATTTAGTTAGCAGCAACTAGTATATTACTAAAACAGTCCTCTAGATGATCCTTTAAATTTTCCTTCAGAATAGTTTTGTCATTTTCAATTTATATGGGGAATATGTATTTGTATAGCAGTGTTCTTAAATAGGAATTGTTCTACAGCAGTTAACTCAAGTTCATTTTAAAGTTTTTTTTTTTTTTTTTAATGAGAAGATATTTTACTCCAGTAATAATCTTTCCAGGTAGCTTTATGCACTGACATTTTCTGTTCTTACATGTGAAACAAACGTGATAATTGAGTAGATAAAGTACAGAATTCCACTCTTTGTGACCTCAAGGTCAGCTGGTTTTGACCTTACAAAAAAGTCCAGTTTCTGACCTGCGCTAAACATTGGATGTACACTGTCAGTCTCTTGGAGTATTTTCTGCTTATTTAGTTACAGGCACAAGTTCTGGCATAATCCAGAATTGCAAAGAACATTCTGTTTCTCCTTTTACCATTTCCTTTCATATCACTACTCCTGTTTTTCTAATTAAGCAGGATTGGGTAGTTTGCATTCCTATTATGGTGATTTATTCATATTTTTTTCATGCTTTTTAAACTTATTTACAAGTATTTGTATTGAAAGATCAGTGTTGACCTGACCCTTTAAAAATGAAGAAGAAAAGTGTTTGTGGAGTAGCACGTACAGAAAACTTGGTCTCTTTTCATCAAGCTGTTGTCACCTAACCACTCAGTCTAACCAGCAATACATCACTCCCACTCTAGAAGAGAAAAAGTCAATGGACCTGAATTGCTAAGGACTATTTCCTGCAGAGCAGCAGCAGTCAAATCCAGGATATAGTATAAGAAACCTTTTGGGGCTTGAGATATAAATGAGGCTTCAGCTACTTCCTCTATTTTGCAGTTCCTTTGATCTGGACACTTTCCAGGTTGATGAAGTCATTAGATTTCTGAATCAAGTGGTTGGGTTTTTTTTATTTGGACTGCCCTTGGCTTCACATGCCTTACATAAATGGTCTGATAGTGCTTTCTGAGATTAGTATAGTGAAGAAAACATCCACGTCATTGTAAAATGCTTCGTGATAAATTAAGTGAAAGGTTTCCTCTGAAGCAGATGAGATATCATACCTATGTCCCTCTTTTTGCATCTGTCTGAAAATAACTTTTACCAAGAAAGGTTTGCACAGAAATCTCTGCAGAAACTGCATTTTGTTCAGTCAAGAAAAGGGCTTCCAGCATGCACTCCTGTTCCTATTTGTGTGTCAGTTCATGGCTCATACAAGCATTTTGATAATGCCTGTGCTCTGTTTTCCCCAGTTGTCCTGGTTTCAGCTGAGTTAGACTAGTGGTTGCTGTGTTTCAGATTGGTATGAAAGGAATGTCGATAATGCTTGTTGTTTTAGTTGTTGCCAGGTGACGTTTGCACTAGTCAAGGACTTTTTTCAGCTTCCCATAGAAACTGAGAAGGAGCATAGACAGAACAATGGAATGGCCAACAGAATATTTCATACCATAGACGTCATGCTCGGTATGTAAATGGAGGTTGGCTGGGGGAAGCGGGATGCTCGGGTCGGTGAGTGTGACTTGTGCCTTGTATATTCTGTTGTTGTTATTATTATCCTGTTCCGTTATTGTCTATTAAACTGGCTTTATCTCAACCCACGAGTGTTTTTTCCTTTCCCGTCCTTTTCTCCCTCTTCTGCCTACCCTTCTGGTGAGGGTGAGTGAGAGGCTGCATCGTCCTAGGTGCTGGCTGGGGTTAAACCACACCACCAGTGCTTTCAGCAAATTATAGATATACTCTAGTGGATGGTCTGTATAACTACAATAGACGCTCTTATTCTTCAAGTTGATTGAAGAGGTGTAAGGACACTGAAGAAACAATAGTTGTTAATTCCTAATAGAAATGGGAGACAATAAATAAAGTTGTTTGATAGCTGGTGATCAGATGACCGGTACTTCTGTGCAGGGGAATTTCCCTTTCTCAGTTGAGATGTAAAGGTTCATGCTGTACTTGGAGAATCTCTGTGACAGAAAGGTTTGACTTAATTTTAATTTTTCTGGCTACTGCACTTAGTCCCTCTTTTGATGACATGGTGGACACATGAAATCCCTAAAAAAAGAGAGAATGGACTTCCTGGGCTAAGAACACACGAAACCAGCAGTTCAAAAGGTCTGTCCAAACATGAGTTAAGTGCAGGTTCCTTCATTACACTAGTGGGATCTTTCATTTAAGTCAGTGACTTTGGTGAGTTTCTTCTTAGGTACTATTTTAAGCTTTACTTTTTCTATAGTAAGCCCGGGGAGTTCGGAAACTCAGTTTCTTCTGTTCCTGTTATTAAAAGTAATCAATGAAATGATGAGGAAAAGAAAAACAGATATCACTGTGGAAAAATTGTGAGTGACTTTTATGGACATCTGAATTTTAATTGTGTGTTTTCAACCTATTTTTCTCATCATTTTTAGAGTTGTTCTTGCATCAGTGCTCATTGGAAATATTTACTGAGATTTAACAGCTGAGTCATTCACCAGAAAATTAGGACACGGATGAGTGTTTTTTTCCCACAGCCTTAACTGTCATAAAAATGAGGGTGAAAGGCAGATGCTGAATAGCTCTTAAGTCCATTTTTTTTCCTTTGTGATGAGATAATTTTGAATGTAGAAAATGCGTAGAGTGATTATTCATTAGAGCAGAGCTATTGCTTTTTCGTAAGATACTTAAGTATGTACTCAGAAAATCTTTCCTTCAGCAAATGTATTTCCTTACAAACAGGTAGGAAGAATTTTATCAATTCAGAGAAATTTCGTCAGCTCTCCTTGAGTTGCTATGTAAGACCTTATTTTCTATTCAGTTCACCTAGCGAGTTCAGAAATTAAGGCAACTGGCATTATCTGAAGTTTCTGTATTAGGGCTCCTGGTATGAAAGTTTGAGAGAGATATGCTGCGTGTCCTTGAAAATTTGGAGCAAAAATCAAACTTTTGGAAAGGAAAAGGAAATTGAACCCATTGCTACTATATTGTTTCCTTTTTTTGTGTTGCACAGAAGATTGGTATCTTTCTGGGAGGTCTTGTGGCAAACCAACCTACCTTGGGTAATTCTGCTCCTTAGGGAAGATTTCGCTTGTCACCTTCAGATGTGGGACCACTCACAAAGGTCCAGGTGACAGGTCGGTGTCTTTAAGCGTGCTTTCCATCCAAGTAAAATAATCCACTGAGGATTATTTTAAGCAGTGAGAGATGAGCAACTTTAGGTATCTGTGGTAGGGGTGGTGTACATATTTTGAAGAAGCCTGTTTCCTCAAAAGTTTTTCAAGGCATTGACATGAGCTTATTTTTGCAAGGCCAAACTGCTTAGGCTGGAAACCCTTTCACATCTATTGTCAACCGTTTTGACAATACATTTTACAGTATGAACGTGTTGAAGTTTAGGAATTCCCATGGTCTTCCTTAAATATACAGGCTTTTGCTCTTCCTTCAAACAGAATATTGGATCCTGTAACTTTGACTAATGAGACTCTTTTGAAGGTGTTCGTAGCATGCTGTGAAATCAATGATTTCAACTGAGATCAGGATTGAAAATGATAAAAATACTTTTTCTGGTTGTGCTGTCCATGAGCTTGGCTATACAAGGCACTGGATAATTTTCCAAGTAGAATCTATGGTGATTTGTAATTTTCTTACAGAAACAGAGTTCACAGCTAAGTTTCCATGAACTAGAAATTCCAGCACTTGTAGTAGTTGCAGTGCACATACATCATTCTTTTTCACATACACTGGTGCTCTGTGCTGAACACTTTTGAATTTGATTGAGAGATGATAAATGCTGCTTATTTCCTCAGAATTATCATCTTTTAGAGAACTTGCTTGCTGAAAGTATGGAGGTATGAGAGAATTGTTTGAACTACACAGGCTTTGCAGCTGACTTCAGTTTATACAGCCCTTCTGTATAAGTGATTCCTGATTGTCATGGTCCTATGGCTAAGTTTAATATAGTACTAGGCTTGCTTTGTAAAGCTGCCAGTACCCTTTGAAGGTAAGGAAAAAAGGTGTTCTCCTAAACAACTGGGATTTAAATTAAGTTTGTATTTTGCAAAGTAAATATCTAGTATCAGAGAGACGCTTTATGACTCATATATATTAGTACTTGTAATCCTTTTAAAAGTAGGGAGTTTTAATTGTACGTGTTGTGAAATCCACCATTTTCTTTACAAATAAATAAATAAATAGCATCTATTGGGAAAGATAGTATGTCTTACAACTAGAAAGTCAGCAGAGGGAGCACAAGGTAACAACAGAATTGTGTCTGGAATGGGCTGATGGTGGTAATGGTTGTGGGGAACGAGCAATGAATAATCAAATACTTGCTTGTTTTGTATTCTATAAAGATTTAATCACAGTAACACTTTCATACTGCCATCATGAATATGCTTAGATGGTAAACTATATAATGTTATTTCTAGAGGCATGTAGAACTGTCAGCTAGAACTGAGCTGTGATGTGTAGGGTTGTTGTGATCCATGGACCTTGGATTACTCTTAGCAGTTGATTACGAGGCAATTCGACTTTGTTCTAGTTTGCCTTTTGTTTTCTTCATTTGCCAATAAGCAAGTACCTTGTACAAATATACCCCTTGTGTTCGTCTCCAGAGGGCCGGGGAGGGAAGCAGGTGGATGGAGGCTCCTTGCTCTTCAGTGTCTTCACCTACAGGTTGGTGGCATTAAGCTTCCTACTTGCCTGGACACTACTTTGGCCCAAAACAAGTGAGAACACATGCTTCATTTTTAAGCATGCTTAACCTTAATAGTTACGACAAGTTTTTAAAAATCTGTGCATTTGAGACAGCATTAATAATTAATGTATGTTTCATTAAAAAAAGAACAAACTGTCTGTAGGGTCATTAAATTCTTACTTGGCTAAGATCATCAAAGTTTAGATGCCCTAAAATGGTACGTTGTTGGGGTCATAATATGCTGCTTGAAAAAAAATACCCTGTGATTTAGTTTTGATTCTGACAATACTCAAAAGGATTTGTTATGTCTTACAGACCTTTCTGCAAACTACTAATGGGATGAACACAATATATCACTTTTATAATAGTGAGCTATTAAAGGCAAACATAAAGCAGTCTGAAGCCCATAAGTGCTGCCAACAGCTCCTGCTTTAATGAATTCCCTTTTAGATGTCCATTAAATGCTCATGGCAAATGTACTCATAATGGAAATGGCAAATCTAAATGGGTAGATATGAATAATCCATGGAGTTTAAATTCTGTTTATGATCATCTTCACATTTAGTTTTCAAGACAACGCAGTTTAGTTTTCATTACAGTTTGGAATAAAGAGGACAGGGAGTAATTGATTGCTTCAAGCAGATTAAAATCAATGGGTTGCTTTTCAAAGAACCCGTTCAATGCAGTAATTTCAACTTTAAACATTGATTTAGGAAACTCAACACAAAATGTTTTGTGCCGTGTGAACTTTTATGTGGAAAGACTAATACTAATTTTATTTCTATATATCTGTATATAGAAATATATAGACGTTGTTATCAGTATGTGCATGAGTAAATAGTGATCTATATTAAGTCATTTTGATATTATTGCGCTCATATAATGAATCAATGAGATTCCCGTCATCATTGTGATGCTGTTTGTAAACCATTAGCACACAGAAATTACAGCCCATCATACATCATTACTGTGATTGAGGCTTTATTACCATATTCTCAAATTGCTTGCATGCTATAAAACTAAACAGACACCAGACAACTATAGGTAGACGATAGACTGTGCATTATTGTACTGGAATAATGAAGGATTATTGTAGCATAATGGGGCACAACTTATGAGGAAAATAAACTTGGCAGCAAAGGAGAACTTGAGTGTTTTTAATGTTTGTTGTTACTACTTTAAAGGTCAAATATATTTGTTATGATCAAGTTACTGTCTCCTCATTTCATGAATCACGTCCTTTTCATATTTCAAATAGGCCTTCTTTTATATTTAAGCATTTAAAATCGGGGAACTGCGCTGCAACGTTCAACCCCAGAGACAGCTTGTCAGCTGTTGAAGTACTGGTGTGGTTGTGCAGGTGGTGGGGTGGGCGGTAGGGCATCCGTGGCAATGCACACTTCTCGTGTTGTGCTGGAAAGAAACACGGAAGAAAAACTGCATCAGCAGACATCAGCTGTTAAGGAGTGATTACGTTCTCCAGACAGACAGATGCAAAGCATAGATTAGGAATTTTAGGAGCTGCAGTGAAAGAATTCATGATACCTTAATCTTAAAAGAGGAGAAAACACACTGAATTTGGACTTCGGGAATTAAACAATCTCTCATGACAGAACTGGGGGCTTTCCTGTACAACACCAGCATTCACGGGGTACGCTCAAGGTGTTACTTCCTCCAGCTACAAGAAAAATTGGTTTTACTTCAATTTTCTAAAATTTGGAGTGGATTTAGGCCCATAGGTCACCCAAGGTTAATCCCAAAGAGTTAGTGGAGACAGAACTGCAGCTCCAGAAGAAGTTTTGTGTCGTTCTCTGCAGACACCTCAAGCCCACTCATGTACTCGGTCTCTCCCCTTTGTGTTCCCACGTCCTTCCTCAGGCCTTTCTCTCCTTGCTTGCTCGCACTCACTTTTCCTTTGTCTTTCACAATGATTTCCACCTTTGATACATCTCTTCAGTGAATTTGAAGTGACATTTGAGTTAACTCCTTCGTAATCCTAGAGCATTTTTTTTTTTGGTGTAGAATTCAAGATATTCTACTACAGGATTTATTCTGACTAGGCCAGGTAGGCCCTGTTTGGCTGAGGAGTAATGGAAACATTCAGAGTTTCTGAATTGCTTCCAGGTTATTGCAGCGATCAATTACTTGTGTTTCAGTAGGACCTACAAGCTTTGGTTGCGTTTGGGTACCAAACTATCAGTGTGCATTTGGAGAAGGTAGGTAGAAACATGCTTTGCTGTAACAAATGGGTGTTGTCAGCCATAGTGAAAACGTAATTAGTGTTTCTGAGAGCTTGTAGGCAAGCGTACAGAGAGAGACAGCAGATCCTTACAACAAATAGAAAGTAAAATAAGAACGTGACTGTGTACCCCCATAGAGTCTGGGAGTGGTATTCAATGTCTAGGAGCATTATGTTGTTACAAGACTTGAGTGATTTGCTGCTGAGTGACCATAATTCTGCAAGTTTACCCTACAGTACCTCAGTTGTGTGCTCTTGAGTCTTGTTTTTATTCTCAAGTAGCAGTAGGTGTGTTGATTCTAGTGTAACTCTTATTAAAAATAGACACCTAATGTATTTCTTTTGGAGGTATTATCTAAATATAAACAATAAAGTTCACTTCACTGGGTAGTGCTAATACTTGCTATCATACAAGAGCTTTATTATCATCTGTCCCATTAGCTACACAGCAGACAAAGAGAATCAATCAAATTTAATTTTTAAAAACTGTACTGCTCATATAATATGGATGTATAAAGTGTGTGAGAGAATAAATATGTGTAATTATTTCCAGTTTTCTTGCGTTGAATATTGTATTTGAAAAATAGTCTAACTTTTTGGTCAGAAGGCTTAGTTATAAATAAGTGTTGACTTTTTTTCATACAGTTGACTTTTTTTCATACAGTTTTCTGTGTATAAAAACTACAGGACAAAATGAGCGAGAGTATTTAAATGGTAATGCAATTGTTCATGTAGATACTTAACCATTTTAAAGTATACTCCAGTTAGCTTTGCCAACACCATAATTGAGCAGAAAGCCAAAGTCAGATTAGTAAGTATATAAAATAATAGAGTCAAATATATCTTTACTTGGAGCTTTCTTACCATACACGGCTGCTTGATTTCTCTTTTTTGTCAAACTTATTTTTGATTTTAGCGTTGTCAATCCAACAGTTTTTCTAACAGTCAAGGTCAGGTGGGTACATTTTGGAGATAAATGAGATTTCCTGGGGCTTTCAGCTAAGTTTCTTTAAATAAAATAACACTTAACCTGCCAGTCACTCCATTGTGACTCATGACCCATTTTTATTAAAAGTTAGATTTAGCAAGTGTGAATAAGGCTTTCACTGTATAAGCAAGTCTTTTACAGAAGTGAATGTTTTCTTTGTTGTTTTTTTTTTTCCCCAATAATGGGAAGTTCCTGTGTAGTTCTTATGTATTTATGTGTAAGTGACTAACAGATGCTACGGTGTTTTCATTAGGAACGTTTGTTGTTAAAGGGGGAAAGTATAAATAGCCTTTTAACTTCTTGCATTTCTGCATGAGTTGCTATCCTGTAAACAACTAGTAGAGTCTCACGAGAAGAGTTTGTGACAGTACCTCTGCCATTATAGTCCTACAGGTAGAACATCAGTGTAGGTGTTATCACACCCTGTGTGAGTGTAAAGGCAAAATACTCTTAGCTCTATTTAAGTGCTTTTTTTTTTTTTAATACCAAAGCTTTTCTTCATGCATTCTTTCAATTCCACCTCTGGCCTTCCCTATCACTAAAGTGTTCCAGCTTGGTCACCTCTCCTGAACTGACAACCCAACCGAAGGTAGTTATTGTCTGCCCGTTCTGTGGGAGGCATAGCCCTTGAAATGTAAGTGCATTTTCTTTACTACTTTTAAGATCTGCGTGTCCGTTAAGCGATATTCTTGCTGTGAGCAGGAAGAGAATCTTTGGGATTTTCTTCTTAGAAAAGTATTGATAAACTTTACTGTAGATAAGTGAAAAATTGAGATTAACTCTGTACTTTCAGCTTACCCAGTAATGACTGTTGATCTCATACGGAAAGACCTTGCTATTTTCTAGAAGAATCTTTCCCCATCATCACTACAATGAAGGAATAGTATTCAGGACTGTCCGAACTGCAATATGGGTGTGATTCTCCACTCTTGACATCTCTGTCCATGTGTGTGCTCATTTATAGCACTTCAGGCATGGACATCCAGGTCTTGAACTTGTCTTCCTTTGGTTACTCTCTCAAGTATCAGGTTACATCATTATGTTTACTGAGAAAAGTTTTGCTAGCTGAGTCCTAAAGTTTGAAGTATCACACTGCTTCTCCTGAAAACTCATGGCAGGGATAGTTGGTAGGTAGCTAAGCCCCAACAGAGCCAGTTTGGGCACTATTGATGGCAGTAGGTGTTTTAGGATGGAGATGGATGTGTTTTCACCTCTCTGGCTTGGCATGACAAGGTCAAAAAGCAAAATTAATTTCAGTCCTCTTTATTCACTGGTGACTGGTACTTGAGCCTTCCAGCCATGAGACATTCAGAGAGGGAAGCTTCTCTTTGTACTCTGTTGCCATGAGACTTCAAAGATAGTTTCTGAAAAAGGAAAAGGCATAATGGTCTGTCATGGTGACAAGAAGGTGTCAGATGTGACATTCTTTTTACTAGCCTCCTCGGAAGAATCCATGTCTTCTTACCCTTCTAAATTTGTGCTATAGTCTATGCCATCACTTATCAATATTTGATACTTCCCTTCTAAACTTCTTGGTATATTACAGCAAAACATGATAACTGTTTCTCATTTTAGGAAGGTAGAAACATGTTGCTTCTGGAAGTTAGGAGGAGCTGAATTTTTGCATGAGCAAGGGTTGTAAGCATTTGGACGCTGAGGAGTTGGGAGAGCCGGCTCCTGAGGGCTTCGTTATCTCCATGCAGAGATTGCTGAAAAAGGTAACAGACAGTGTTAAAACTTCACAGAGGCTATCAAAATGAAGCCTTGTCCATTTATCCCAATGCTTTCTTCCAGAGATAAATCTACATTTGTGTCCACACAGAAAAGTTTCTTCGTTCTTCTCATCTGCTGAGCGGCTACTTGAAGCTTTCTATAACATAAGCATGAATCTCTGTGTTACTACTTGTTTTATCTCACTGTATGAATATCCATCTGAATTATTACTAAAACAAACCAAAAAAAAGAATTACTTACCAGTAAAAGGAATCTTTTCGATGCATAGTCCAAATAGACATTTCCTTCCTTTCTGTCTCCCCTTTCTAAGCTCACCTGTCTCTAGTGCTCAGTGAAGTGGTGCTGGGCATACTTTGCATTAAATTGTCTTGTCATGCATGTGAAAGTTAGGGTTTTAAGTTTAATCTTGTGGATGTGATATGTTTACCAAAGGGGAAAACCCCCTGTCCTTAAGTAATAGGCTACATTTACAATAGCAGTAAGTCACGCAAGTGGACCTTACACTGCGGGGAGTTCTGGGTACTGGTAAGTGGTCTCATTTGGCGAAAAAGCTAATTTTGTGCTTGAAATGCATGTATGGTAGAAATCAGATCTGTTGGAAGAGGAATCAATGTAGATGTCACAGCTCCAGAAATCACACTTCACGAAGTTTGACAGTACAGTTTCATGGTCCATTTAAGTTGATATAAAACCATTCTACTGCTGAAAAGGTAATTCTGCCCTTTTTCTGTATTTCTTGCATTGTCATTGCCGTTTGTGTGGCTGTGTAGTTACTAGTTTCTTCTTTTCAGGATTGACTTTTGGTCTTGACTGCATAATCGCTACTGTCCATGAAAGCAAGTGGGAGCTACCATAGATGCGACTGTCTTGCTAGCAAGCAGCCTTGTGAAAAACCATGTTGATTAATCATTCTTCTTTACTATTGATTTATATTGAACTACTATTCTCAGGCACGTGGGCACCTGTCAGAAAGGAATTTTTAAAGCACATACACTCATAACTTTCTTTGTAATTTTAATTATAGGTTTCCAATTAAAGTAACAGATTTTAATTTGGGAGTTATATTGAAAGAACTTACGCAGCTCTTCCTGTTGAATCAGCAGCTATTGCCACAAAAAATTCTTGAAATGTCCATTTTCTGTAGTGTGCTACAACACTGATGCATCAGAACTTTTGTGTTTATATGCAAGTAAAAGCCTTTAAGTACAGAGTCCTGTTGAGTTCTGTAAAACTATATATTTACTGTAAGTTAACGTTCTGCTATGTACCTGACAATTCAAGTTTCAGAACATAAAATAATAGCAGTATTCCATATTTCTGCATGATAGCTTCTGGACTTCTTAATAGATACCAGTGAAACCATCAGTTGAGAGTGCGCAATTACTAAGGGGCAGTGAGCGACTAGGTGTGAAATCACTTTTGCCAGGGTTTTTGGAAATACGTGCTTTTTAATAAAGTGCATTTGGCCTTTCTCTTGCTTCCGTTTGGCATAAATTCACAATGTCATTTCAAGTCTTAAAAGAAGTAGAGGCAATGTCTCTAAACCACAATACATTATTATATACCAGTCCAAATTAAAGGAGGTAAGGATGGGGTAGGAAATTAAGGTTTTGTTGTATTTTATAGATGTTTGACCACAAAGATGTATTTAAGATAATTTTCACCAGGAGATGTACAGTAAGAGCATTCCTCGTTAAGAAATGGTCGCAAGATACTGCTGATATGGAATCTACATACAGAACCCCATTTGCTTCTTAGGAATAGGGTGTGTTAGACCAGGAAAACCTGAAGAAGAGCTTTTGTCTGAGGTTCATGTGAGCACCTCTTTCTTTTATTCACTGTTAAGCTGTTTTTACTGTTCAGATGCTGACAGACAATAAACGTGTGCTCTGTTTTCATTATGTGGATACTTGGCTCTCAGATGTTCAGCTGCAGTACTTTTCCTTTGCAGCTGTAAACCTACTTACAGCCCACCTCATTATAAGAGCAACTTCCTTGTCTCAAGGAAAAATACTTTGAAGTAATAATGATGTTCTAATATATCGATAGAAGTTTGCGTAATTCCATTATCTCTTTAATGGACATTAGTTTAGATAGAGCTTTTCCATTGTCCTCTGGTCCTTTGATCATGAATTGGTTAGCTGAGTTGTAAATGAGTCAGTATCTTACTTCTTCGAAGAGAGATGTCTGTCAAGAGGTTTGAATATTCTGGGAGTAATCTGTGTTCGGCAATATTCTTTTCTTGAGTTTAAGACAGCTGTAATTATAAACATCTCACAAATTGTTTTTTTAATAGACATGATTCCTAGCAGCAAATATCTTCATATTAGGCTTGGAGAATCTATTTCTATTAATGTTTAGACAATTCTTTCATGTAGTTGCAGAAAGAGTCTCTATATTGTGGTAATACCATTTTTATACAATAATGCCTTTTGTCTTATAGAATGCTACATGAAGCCATTTATTTATATTCACAGAATCACAGAATGGTTCGGGTTGGAAGGGACCTTAAAGATCATTTAATTCCAACCCCTCTGCCATGCATGTTTGGTAATATACTTATGTATGTGTTTTCATTTAGTCATCTAGTGGAAATAAAATAACTTGTTTGCTTGTTTCTTAGAAACTGCGAGGTACATTTGATTATTTTTTTTAATAATTTAAATTATTATGGTTTAAATATTTTTTAAAACATTTCATTTGGAAGTATCACTCAGGTTTTGACTATTAGATTTAACACATGATTGCATTTGGTTTGCTCATCAAAAGTGGAGAACATTTAATATTTATTCATAACAAAAGTATTAGAGAAGCTGTCAATAAATTTTCTGTCATAATTGAATCATAGGATATCTAAATTGTTGATAATATGATCTGCTCGTTAAACAAAAGTGTCTGGAGAAAATGATGGATTAATTGACTGATGGCTAAGGTTTCTCTCAAATATAATGGTTTACCCAGTTTGATTTGATTTGTGTAAAATAACTTTCTCTAATAAACAATTTGCTCAGAGGCAATAGAAGAAATGAATGGTTATCAAACCAAACTTAATTAGTCTATCCTAGATTGATATTACTTGGGGAGTCTTCGTTTTAATTGTGGAGAGCTGGATACGAAGAGTTTGGTTCATTATATTTTTCCTGTATAAACACTATTGTGTAACTACCTATGGAATATAACATGTGAATTCATTTTAATAAATGCTTGTAAAGTGAATTAGCTAATTATGCCAGGCTAAAAATGATTCCTTTAATTATTTTAGATATTTAACTAGTACTTCTATTTTATTATTGTTAGTCTGTAAACGTAATTTGTATTAGCTCTGCCAAACTAATTAGAATATAGAACTTAAACTGTTTCAACAGTTTTGTAATGCTCATAATGGACTCTTCTCTAAAAATCACATTTCTAATTTCAAAATATTCAAATGATGAAGAAATTCTTGGCATAGAAAGATTTTTGAAATGTGAGGTAGAATTAGTTTTTTTCTGAAAAGCACCTTTTTGGAAAAGTTGATGTGGTTCAAGACTCTTGAGTGTTTGTCAAATCACTTACTTTTCCTCAGAGGTGGGGTCAAACTAAACAGAAATCATTGAGTAACATAATTCCCTGAGGTTCCAGACCAGTAGATTATCCATGTATAATATAAAACACAAATATAGTCAAATTCTACTGTTTTCAAAGGTTAAGCACATGCTTAATTGCATTAGTAGATGAAAATCTGCACATTCAAAGTAAGAAGAGTTGGTCTTAAAGGCTTCCAGTTAATTTAGTCTACATAATTTCATNAAAAAAAAAAAAAGAATTTTCAAAACATCTGTAGAAGGTTTATAAGACTTTAATATAAAATGTACATGAGAGGGGTGTTGTTTGAAGCTGAGTAAGTGTAGAAAGCAAAACATTATCAGTGAAGAGTAATTTAGGTGTTCTTAATTATATTCCTTCGTGATTAATCTCCGGCTTATAAAAGCGGAAATTAATCTGTTTCATTGTTTCTTCTCGCACATGAAGTTTTCATTTTGACAGTCTGTTGCCTTAGTTTTCTTTAGATAGTTCAGAAGCTTGATTTTACAGATAACTGAAAATCCAGGGAGGAAATAAGGACCATCTTTTTTGTTTTGTCTGCGTATAGTGATTGAATATAGGTTTGTGTTCCGACTTTGAAAAGTGAAGATTTATGTGCATAAATTTCTGCTGTGAAGATGACTGTCCTCTCTAATATCTTTGAGTGACAGAAAACGGCTACAAAATAGCAAGTTAGGCCTATCTTTGGAGTGGAAACAGTATCAAACAAAAACTTCGGTATTATCAATTAACATATTTCTCATGAATTCTTTCTGATCTATGGCTACTTTACTTTTCTTTATCTCCTGATTATCTAACCATCTAAAGAATAGTTCTTTAGCAGGTACGTGTATACTCCTTAGTAGCAGGCCTCGCTGTGAGTCTCAAAGAGGATTTTGAGAGCAAGATATTGAGAATAAATAGTAGTATTTAGAGTATTGTAGATTGATGAAAATAAACTTAAAAAGTAAAGTGTAGCAAGTCCCTGGATACTTCTTTCATGTCAAACTTTTATCAGTTAAATCTCATTAAAGTCAGTGAGAGTCTCACAACTACCTTGAGATTGAGCCGGCATTTTCACGGCAATATTTTGGGACCTGCTGTTATCCGGCACGTCTCCTCATGCATGATGGCAGGAGAATTTCTCACGTCCCAGGAAGTACAGGAATTCTATGCTAGTTTTGGAGGTCCAGTACTAAACCTTTCTCTTCTCCTCAGATCAACAGAATTTCTTCTTTGGAAAAAAATCGCCATTACGATTGTTAAAATTTTTATTTGGTTTGATTTCTTTATAATATCGACATCAAGTATCTGCTAATTAAGAAGCGGTGAACTTTGTTCCTTGTACCCACTGGTGGACCTCCTGCTGCTACTCAACGGTGCAGTAGAGAGACCATGTTGTCACTGAGTCAAATCTAAAAGGCAAATTCTTGAGTATGTGAACGTCTTTCTGCTGAAAATAGAGCTTTATGTTGCCCTGTCATGCTGGGACATTAAACCTCTTGTTAGAAAACTTGACCAGGAACTTGAGTCTTTCCAAAAAGATAAGACTTCTCAGCCTACAGTAGCATAAGACTTGCAAACTTCAAGGACTCTTGAGAGCCAGGAAAACAAAGGAAATAGGGTGTCTTACAGTGCAGCAGTTTGTTTTCATAATGAGCAGGTAGTGTAAAAATTAAGGTTGCAGCTTGACTCCTTGATCCATCCTTAGTTGATATTTCTTTTCCATTGACATCCTTGGAATATGAATTTCTTCCACAACCTCACAGCACGTTCTATACTTCCCCTTCTGTGTATAACAGGTAAGCAGCTGGAATATTTCCCCTGGGAAGAGGAAGACAACTCTNGTACCTGGGAGGTGGGTGGCCGAACTGCTGGACTGCGACCTGTGCCATGCTGATGTGTCCTCTGCTCTTCTTGCTCAGTCAATGCTGTTGTGCAAACAAAGAATGATGGATTGGAGGGAGAGCGAGAACACACCTCTGTGCATAGAGGTGGTTTGGAGTGGAGGGAGGTCATCTTTGTGCTGCAGTTTGTTTATACATCTCTATTTAACACTCATTGATTTACAAATAAAGTCAAAGGATCCTGAGAGTAGGGATCATAACCAATATCCTTAACCAATCATGGAAGGCAAGGACATCAAAGAAACAAGTGTAGCAAGATTTTATAGCAGTTCCAACTAATATTTGTCATTTTTAAGATTCTTAGCAATAATTTCTTTTGTTTAGTAAACTACAACATTCTCCTGTACAAATTGTTATTTCATTAGGCAATTTACTCATTCTAAAATAAACAAAAAAACCCCATGTATACAGATTTGTGCCTTAAAGGCAGGAAATAAAGATTCTTTGACTTCTTAAAAGGCTTTAAGATTCAGGATAGTTAGTGATTTTTTAATAAAAAAGAGAACAAGTATAAATCATAGAAGAAGTTTTAGTTGGATCAGAAATGCAAGATTTTTCCTAAAGTATTTAGGTGTTGATATCTGAAATGAGTATTTAAGAAATAATAAACAGTATACCCTTTAATATAGGAAGTGATCTTGAAATATCTGAAATGCTTACGACAAAGCATGAACATTATTTGTGTTTAAATTCTATTAAATTTGTATTTTCTAATGTTTAATCTTTAAACAAGGGTAAATACAATTTGTAGATCAAGTTCTAAAGTTGTGATAACGAAGAGATATGTGTAATATGTTTAACTCGGGTTATCCGCTGTTTGTTACCATACTCAGTATTCTGAATAAGTATGTTTCACTTCATTGACCGACAACTTCTTAAGGTGTGATATAGGCTAAATATTGGTAATTCATATGTTTATCTAACCATACTGTGTATAGTTAGCCATGTATGAAATTTCATGTTCTGTTGGTGTTGCAGATATCATATAATCCATAATGTATAGCAAAAGTAATGGTGATTTTTTTATTCTGATAGTTTCAGCTACAGAGTTTCAACACACACTTAAGTAGAGTTGTGGTGCGCGTTGGGCTTCCCAAGGAGTATTTTATGGGAACGTATGTAACTTCTCATTAAATATATCACAGAACTAATGCAGATCTTAAGGGTTCTTTGATTCTCTGTTTTCTCTGTTATATTGCTGCCAGGCCACTAATAATCTGTCCTTGGCTTCCTATCCGCTAAACAAAGCATACGAAGTGAACATCTTGTGTTAGTGTTATATTTTACAGTCAAGGATCGTGACCCTTCATGGACACCTCTGTTCACATCAGAGTCTTGTGGGAGCAAGGTNAAAAAAAAAAAAAAGCATATAACAAACCTGAATTCCCTGTGTAGTTATTTTGATTTTAAAAGCTAACCAGTTGGTTATTAATTAGAAGAGTAACAACTTTGGTTTTACTATGCTTTGTGATTATTTTTTTTTATGATCTGTGGTGAAAACTGATTGCATTTAATTAATATTCCTAGTCTGATATTAAAGTCTATCACAGAATCATCCTTCTTCTCCATTATGACATCCTGTCGTACCTCCTGTCATCTCTTAGGTCAGTAGGATTGCAGGCAGAGTGAGGGAGCTTATAGGTATACGTAGCATGACAGGAGCTGCTCTTAAATCAGTTGTTCTTGCTGATAAGTGAGCTAACTCTTCTAAAAGCCAAGCAAACCCATATTACTTATGCAAACACATGCACAATACTCTTATTTTCTTCATCAGTTTCTAGGCAGGTGCACCAAACGTATGCATAGTTATGTAGGTAAGGAGTGTGCATAAATAAATGGAGCTATTTTCACTGCAAACTGGGAATACTGTGTAAGTGCTTGGTGCATCAACTCAAAGACGAGGAGACTGAACAATCCTTACCGCTTACAGACAACATTACAAAACCAAAAATGGCTTTGATTTGGTCATGTATAACCCACTGAGTATAAAGAGTTTCTTTTCTTCTCCTAACACCTGTGAATGTCTCATTTATCTTGTTAATGTATGCTGAACTAGAACAATCTTTTGGAGTTAGATTGGCAAGCCGGACCAAAACTTTAAAGTTATCTGCTTGAATAAACTCCCAGTTAGTTATACAAAACTGGTATTTTCACCCTTAGCTCTCTTTGTACCTTATTTAAGATTTACCTTCACAGTTTATTACGTAGTTACTTGCAGGCTTCCCTGGAAGTTGGGCTCTGCACGTGATGGTTTCATGCTTTTCCTCAGGATACGAGTAACTGTTTAAAAGGTTGAAGAAAGTAATTAGTTTGGGGATTGAACTTGATAAGTTTATGAATGAAGTAATATGGTTTGTTTGCCTGAAGTAGCAGCAGCCTGGATAAAAAGCCATGGGAAGCCTCTTTCAGGGCTGTGTTCTGTATTCCTCTGTTCATGTATGTACATATTCAAGCATACAATGGTTTCCAGTTTAAAATACTGTCTAGGTAATTAGCAATTAATTTGGTTTAGTTTTCAGGGGACCTTTGGATGTCCTTTGATTACCTGTATACTGGCTTCGTACTCAGCAGCAGCTGTAAAAATAATACCTGCTTCCTGACTGAAGTTCAGAATAAAATAAAAACAATCCTTGTAATACTTCAGTTATATAGTAAATGGCATTTGGGGGTAAATAGAGGAGACGACTGCAAGCTTTAATGGAAAAAGGATTTTTAAAAGGATTGTGTCAAACATAGTACAATAACTCTAAAATAAGAAAGGGGGTTAAAGATGCAAAAGTGAAAGAATGTGCTCTTACCTGTTGCCAAATGTTTTTTCATGTATGCATTATAGCTCTTTTTTGTAATGGTCAGTATTACCCTTATTGTGTACTGTTTACATGTCTGACTTCTTGTTTGGATTTTACTTGGTGATTTGGTATTAATTTTTAATGTGAAAGCACTTAGCATTAGGAGTTTGACATTTTGTCTGACCTTAATCACCAAGAGGATCATGAGAGGTTTATTCAGTGGGAAGAGAACTGTTACAGCTCTGACAGAAATGATGGGAAATAAGTAAACAGCCTTTTAAATCTTCACCAGAAATCAATAGAGTTTAAAGATGATGGACGTTGGTGTTTTTTGCTGCTTAAGGACTTCAACCTTTTACGGGAAAATATCTTCTCAAAGTGTCAGCATTTTTTCCCTTAGCACAATGAATCACCACTGCAAATAGAACACTCTGCATAGAACTCTTCATCATTATTATAAAGATGATGTTAGATATGTCTCTCTCTGATCATGCAGATGTTTTGTGTTTTTTACGCATCGAAGTGTGGTGCTGCTTCGTAATATTGCTAATTAATGAATGGTGCAGGTCAGCAAAATAATTACATGTGTATTTGATAATATTTAAACTGATGAACTTGTGTCTTTATTCTGCCATTTATAATGGCTGCTGTTCATAACTTTTTCCGTTTTAGCTCTTTTCCCCACGTTGATAGAAACAGCTTCATTTAAGTGAGAGTTCTCAACTTCTTTTAATAACTGAGAATAAAAGCTGCTCTAAAGTCATTGCATCAGCAGTCGTTTAGAAAGGATGCAGGTTTGGAGCAGTTGCACAACAAATTGTATAGTTTTGCTTTTCATGAATGATTTATTAGATGCTAGGATGGTACAGTATTTAGCAATATATCCACAAACAGCACTATTCAGACCCAAGTGTTCATACATTTGCATCATCATCAATCATTTGTTGTGCTATTTGGGTTTTTATTATACAGTATTGGATTCCATTTTAAAACAGCAAAGTATACAGTAAATTATATTCAAATATAGTAAAGTTGCTGTTAAATAGTAATTGAGAACTTGACTTTCAAGCTTTCAGTTAATTTGTTTGCATCCTTATGCAGCCATTTACTCTGAATAAAGTGAAGGGGATTTAATTTTGATTTGTAGACAACCTTTTATATTGAAAATAACTGTAGTGACTAGTTTTATGCTAATATCTAAGCGTGCCACATATACTCTTCGACAAAATCGTCCCTTAAGACTTCCTGATATGAAGTGATCTTTGATTTAAGGTTGCAGTACTTTGGCTACAACCGTGTTCAATGATTATTAAACTGGAGTTATTGCATACGGGCTGATGGAATATTTTCAGTAGTTTATCTCAATTGATTAGCCGTATTGAGTACAGAGTGGCGAAAAACATTTAAAGCAGTTCCTCCTCCTTGCCCTGTGTTTGGCGTTGTGCTTTCCCTTGTGTCGCGCAGTGGTGGGGCTAGAATAGAGCCACATCCCATTAGCGCATCCTTTCGCCAGCGCGCTGAGAAATCTGCCCTCCGTCAGCAGATGGCTTAAGCGCCTGCTTATTTTTAAGCACAGCTGTAGCTTTCCTGAAATCTCCAGGATTATTTACCTACGTGAAGAGCATGGGTGTGCAATGAGGTTTTATGTTGTCTTGTTAGCCAGCGAATGCATTGCAGGGTACCCAAATTTGACACCAGTGCATGGAAAATAAGGAAAGTCTTCCTTATAGGACAGGTCTATAGGCATTTTCCTACGTATGTTCCAGTAGGTGGGTTTTGATGGCAGTAGGCAGTCTTGCTCTCCTTTAACATAAAACTAATCTCTAACAAAAATGGCATTGATATTTCAGGACTGGAATCTTATTTTCAGATGACTTTGATGTGTTTAAATATAAATACTGCGTTTTAATAGCTAATAACACACAGCAAAGCAGCATAGAAAAGGGAAATATGCATGTAATATGCCAGCTCTTTAGCTCATGTTAAGTAGTTTAGCTGATCATGTTCTAGATTTGCCATTGTTAAGTAGATAATTTTGCTTACTTCGTAGTAGATTTTTATACATTCAGGGAATTCTTGCTCTGCAACGACAGGCTGAAGTTTTGCCTTTAGTTCTTTTTCATTATTTCAAGAAGAAAGGCATGGCTACTTGACTCTTTCAGGGCCAGAAGTTGGGCTTCTTTGGAGATTTTCCATGAATAGCAAGCACTTCTCTTAATGTTTTTCAGCCTTTCAGCATCATATATGTTTTAGAGTTTTAATATCTGTAATATATTAATGTTAAATATGCGTTTCCATTAATAGCCTTTATTTTGATGATTTCGTGGAGTTTTACTAAAGATGAATAAGCTTTCTGTGGATTGATTAACCATTGAATGCCTCAGCACATCGCAAACTTTATATTTCTCTTCTTTTTTTTTTCCTTCTTATATCCATTTATGAAGATTGTGTTACCTTAAAAAAAAACTAAATTCACCTTCTTTGGCCTGGAGGTTTAGAATTTTTATATGGCTTATCTTTATCATGGTGGCATGGTGAGATGATGACAAAAGATTGTGTTGGAGTGGCTTAATTGCTGGGCACCTGAGGTATAGCAATCTATTATCTGAGACTTTCTGTTCTGTTGCAAACGTGAAGTAAAAAAATGTGTGCATTCACCACCTTTGTATGGAATGTCAGAGATTCATTTAAAAGAGAAAAAAGGCCGTAAACAGGAAATGGAGACCTCGTCTTGCCATGTTGGTGAGCCCCAGGGGTGAGTGCTGAGATAGGAGGGGATTGATGGCCATGAATATGGATGGAGAAGGGAAGGGACGGGGCCAGAAATGCTGGGGAGGGAAAAGAGCTTTTAAAACCGAGGATGCTATTGGCAGAGGAACAAATGGATATGGCTATCAATAACCTTTGGCTAGAAATTCAGAAATGGTTTCTGCTTATCCAAGGATGGAGGTTCCAGAACAGCCTCCCAAAGGGGGCATTGTAGAAGGAAAATTATTAACAGATTCTAAAATGAAGTTCGAGCAGTTTATAAAAGGTTTAAGTGACGTGGTTGCCTGTACTGGTAAGAAACTATTCGGCATTCACAAGGTCCCTTCTAAATATTTTAGGTCTCTTTCTATACTTTAACGGTTCTTTCACAATTTAATCACGTAGAAGCTAATTTTAGGTTTCCCTTTTAAAATTTTGTGTTAATACTTGTGAATCTGGAGTATAAATAATAAGATTTTTGTCTCCTTTTTTGGTCTGAAAGTGAAACTTGAAAATAATCTCCAACTCAAAGATTGTCAGGTTGGAGAGAAAAGGAACGTAGGGCTTCTTCAGAAAGTAGTTGTGTTTCTGCAGATGGAACACCCTCAGTGAGTTAGCTGTGAAAATGCAACTGGCTGGCATTATTTATTTTTTTCACTGCCTATTTTACTTTCTGAGCCTCTGTTAATGGTTGCCTTTTACATAAGGAGTACAATACAGTAGGTCAAAAGAAGATTTTTATTAATCTGTGCTCTGTACTATAAGTGAAGTTTGAAAATGCTGTTACTGTTCTACAGTGCACCCCAACAGGTAATTGTGGTGCTGAGGATCTCTGTGAGATGACTGTATTGCCACTCTTCAGCTTCCACGGACTGAAAGACTAAATAAAGCACACTGTGCATCTGCAGTAAATTTCTGCTTCCTTCTTCTTTTGAGTAATTGAATTGGCCGCGTGGCCAGAAGTGTGAGTTTTGGTACAGTTACAGGGTGTTTGGTGGTTTTTCTGCCCTAGCATCTTAGATTTTTGTTAAATTGTAAGCCCCTTTCTTCTGCGCTAGAAACTGTGGTTTATGTCTGGAGGATGTAAGAGGGTCTTATTTTTGCAGGTCTTCTGGATAAAATCGTTTAACTGTTCTTTTATAATGTAATGCTCGTTATATCATTGCTTGCCATATAAGTGGTTCGTTGTGGTAATTTTCAGATGTTTTTAAGGTGTATATATTATGTATGTGTTTCATTAAGACACTGAGGCTACTTTGATGCACGGTTAAATTCAGTGACTGAAAAAGTAGCAAAGTTGATCCTTTCTCATTTTAATTTTGTTGGTTACTGATCAGCAACACATTTTGGATTGACACACCCTTACTGAGCCCTGGATTTAACAGAATAAAAAAAGCGACACAAAAAGTATCTGAAAGGCCAAAGAGAGGGCTGTATTTTCTGAATGAGAGAGCGACAGGGTTGTAAACTCTGGTGTTGACAGCTGACGGGAGGGAGGGGAATGTAAATGGTTGTTGGAGGCTGGAACCCAGGCAGTACATCTTCATTAAACAGGCGGCAGCAAACGGCCTCCTGTTCCCGCGTGAGCTGTGGCCGGGCCATAATTAACCTTTTGAACCGGGATTTGTAACAGAATGTAAAATCAGCTCAGGTTATCAATTACAGTCACACTCAATTGATAGTTGCCCAAAGAGGGTTTCTTATGAAGAGAAAAGACATTATAATTTGCTCATTTCCTCAGAAAGTAGCAAAAGTACTCACGATTCATTAAATAGTAAATATAAGGAATATCTAATTCATAGCTTTAATATTTTGGTGCATTATATGCAGAAGGTCACAGGCTGTGTCTGTCATTAACAGGGTTCACAAATAAATTTGTTATAAACCTGAATTAAGAAATGTTTTATAAAAAGAAATCCATGTTTTTTAAAATGAGAGAATTTTATCAGTGTTTCCAGATTTTAATATAAATGTTTTGACCCGTATTGCAAATGCTTAACTCTTCAGTCTGTGGAAAATTAGTTTTACATACTTTAGAGACTTCTGAGTCCATATATTTGTTGTAGCTTTTAAACCAAATCATGAATTAAAAACAGTATTTGAGATTATTAACCTTCGAGTCTGCTAACTGTCCTCAGATAAACTGAATTTATATATTTATTCTTATCAGTACTCAATGATAATGCTTTATAGCTACTTTGTTATATACAAAGCAAATTATATTCTAGTTAGATTTGATTTTTTTATTGTTACACAGTACGGTATGAATATGCAGAGTGTTTTTAAACAAACTTCTTACATTTGTTTTCCCTGTAATATGCTTCATTATAAGAATGAATGAGACTATCAGTCAAGGACTGACTGCTTTTTTCTTAGGTTGATTGCTGCTGTCACCAGTGTTTTACAGATCTGGAAGGATTTCCCTTTAAGAGTAGTTTTTCATTATTATTCTATGCATACAGACAGTAATTTATCTGTCCACCCCTGCAATATCTTATGATAGAGAAAAAAATCCTATTACATGTCCATAATATATAGAAGATTTTTAGCATGTGCTTCAATAATTCTTATTTGCCCTTTTCTCTTGTTAGTACTGAAAATCTGATTTTAAATCCCACTTAAACAAATAAACACAGAATTACTAGAATGTCACATTTGAAAGGCAATAAATGTTATTTTCTTGAGAAGACTTGTAACATACTTTCTATCTTTCACATATT
This sequence comes from Stercorarius parasiticus, assembly GCA_013396915.1. Lineage (NCBI taxonomy): Eukaryota > Metazoa > Chordata > Aves > Charadriiformes > Stercorariidae > Stercorarius > Stercorarius parasiticus. Next base: position 485,230 of record VWZL01005928.1, on the reverse strand, counting down.
ATTGTTTTTACCTGCTAATAATACGCAAATTCCATGCGTGAGAAACCTTTTTTTAAACTTCCCTTAATTTTTTTTCTTTACTTCATTTTCTGTAAGTATGGATTTGTGAACTGGTTTAAAGATATTTGGGTCATATTTTTAATTAAGGCTGTCAATCAGCAAACAAGTAAAGGGCCTTTAGGAGACCATTTGTCATCACAAGAAAGGAGCCTTATAAAGTTTGTTTTCTTTTTTTTTTTTACCAGACCCCACACAGTCTTATGTAAAAAATAGTATGAACCTTGTATAAGACTAGTCTAACCATGGTCCATGAATTCAAAATGTTACATTTCTTTCTGTATCCTTACTTGTTAGATTTGGAAAAAATAAAATTGTATTTAATTCTCTTAAAAGAAATTACAGATTCCTGTGTAGAATGTAGGGAAAACACATGTACTATAAAATTCAAGTAATATAAGTTTTTACTTAAAAAAGAAAGAATTACTCGTTTTCAGTCAGGATTTAATGATGTAGATTTGCATGCTCTGCTATCTGCGCAGAAGTTCCCTGCCCACTGGGAGTGTAATTTTTCCAGCTTCAGGTCTGTCCTCGGCTGTTTCAAAGAAGAGTGTCAGAGTTGGCATAAGGTACTGCAGGGTTTCTTGAGCAAACGAAGGGATGTGTTGGGAATGAGATGACAGTGGTAAATTCAGGGGGGGTTGTTTTGTTTTCTTTTTTAAAGCAAACGCATTGAGCCGTGACCACATGATACATCTTGTACAACTGTTGTTTTTGAAGTCTGTTGAGGAAAATCAGTATTTGTTAGTTTAAATTTTACGTGCCCGGCAAGAATTCTGAAGGGCTGTATGCAAGCACTCATGGAATATTGCCATTACCAATTACCAGTGTGTGAAACGTCATCCAGATTCACTTCCAAATCTTTGAAAGCAATTAAAAAATATTTTATTACCTATTGAATTTCTTCGTTTGTCATTCCGTTCTCCATCTTCTCCCTCTGCCTTTCTGGTGAATGAATGACTTCATAATATGTTTACTAAAAGATATTTTGAAAAGTTGCTTGAATGATAGTATAAAACACAGTGTTAAAATAATTATCCCTCTCAAACGCATTTGCACATAGGCGATATCTGCATTACACAAATACAAACCTTCCTGTTTCTTTTTTAGTTTCTGCAGACACAAGCTCAAAATCTCAGATAAACAGGATTCCTTATTGTGCTTATTTTTTTTTTCCCCACATCTTAAATGGGAAAGGGGGAGAGTTTTTCCCACAAGAATAAATGTATTAAATACAAACTAGGCTTCCAATATCTGAACAATATTTTCTTTATCACGCTTCTGTTAATATTTAAGATCCATGAATGGAAAAGCCCCTTGGCCTAATTTTTGGAAGTAATCAGTATTATTAACGCCATGGAAATCAGCAGGAATTTGACACATCTGAAAATCAGGCTGCTTAATAATAGGATCTCTTCTCTTGCATTTGGGAATCTAAAATTTCTTTAATTCTCAGAATTTATCATTTCAGGCTCTCAAAGTTCATTTCTTTCCTCAATCTGAGGGTGATTTATGGTCGCTCTGTTATAGATAAAATAGTTTCATCTTTCAAACTTGCTGCACTTTCTCTAGCATTTCTATCACTTTTGACTTTGCCTCTCAAAATAAGGCAAGGTAAGATGAATGTGTGTGTATAGAAGAACTCTCAATTGGACCCACCCACAGGTATCTGAAACTTTACAGTTCTCAAAGTTTAATGAATGCTTATTGTGCTCTGCATAGCAAATCTGAAAGGTCAAATCAAAAACAAAGATATTATTTCACTCCTTTTTCACTGATTTTCATCACTGCCGCTAGTGATAAAAAGGGGCGGGGAGGTGGGGAGAGAAAACAAAAAGAGAAATCCTTGTGTCCAAAAATTCATGACTGATACTGTGGGTTTGTGTTGTGTAGAACAATCTGAAGCAAACTTTTGTCCAAAGTGGCATTATCTGATTAAAGGTGGGGGGGAAAAAAACCCCTAACCTTCAACTCAAGGATCTGTACTCTGCATGATGATTTACTCAGCCCCTGTAATTCTGTGGGGGCAAGAGGCTTTATCCGCAGTTCAGCTGGGGGGGCTGGGCTGGGTACAACAGAGCGGTGGTTGCTCCCACTGATGGTTGATGCTTCACAAAATGTGAGCGGGGAGTGTTGGGTGTAGATGCTTTCATTAGGAGAACTCTGCACTGTATTTTTTCTTTATTTGCTCCTTCACAATGGACTTTTCAAGCCGAAGTTATAATTGTGAAGGTATTTGAAGTATGCTTACTAGTGAGGTTAAAAGAATTGTGTTCTGTTGTAGAAGATAGCTGTAGAAAAGTCCTGAGAGACAGTTCTGTGTAAATTGTCCCCTTCTGGTAGTACAGCTGACTTCAGCGTGTGTTTAGCAAAACATAAACTTAGTATAACTTAAACAAAACTTAGTAGAATCATAAGTCATATTTGAGGGTTCGGTTAGTTCCGGAGATCAGATAAAACCGCATCAGGGAGCAGATTTTTGACTGAATATGCAAGTTCCCATGTTCACAAGGTCTGCTTTCTAGTGGTTTTTATGTTAGGTGTGTGTCTTCAAAAGCTGTGTAGAACGGCTTATAAATTCTTTCCTTCTGATTCTGCTGCTATCAAAGGTATGAGGTACTGGGAGCAAGAGGACCATACGTTCTCTTATTCTCGCCTTCTGTTTGCATATCCTGGAACTAGTGTCTGAGATTTGAAGGTGGGATTTGGTGCCATGCCCAGCGTGCTTCCTACACCAACCAGTAGTATCTCTCCTTGTCAGCAGTTTGAGCTATGAATGTTAACTCTGCCCATCTCTTTGAGTATAAAAAATATAAATCCTAAAGCATATTTTAACCTGCGTGTGCTCAGGTACCAGTAGCCCAAGGTACTGCATATCTTTTGGTTTTTTCTAGTGAATGTTGGGTCCACCTTAAGATGTTCTTTTGCTGTCCCCTAGCCTGGATGGTGGCTTCAGTGTCTGTGTATATTGCCCAGAATGAAACGTGGGAGTAGCTGTGGGAGACATAAACACGTACCTGATTTCATCCTTTCATTATATTTCCAGTGATGTAGTGAAGGAAAAAAAATATCTTTTGTAAGAAAATGAGCATGCTATTTCCTATATTCACGTAGTTGGCACACATGGGTAATGCGTGCAGGCAGAGCTGACACACCTGCATGCCTGGGTGTACGATTCTACCATGGTTGTTTCCTAATTTGTGTATCCCTTCGAAGATTCCAAGATACAAATACGTGCAAATAATTATCTTAATGTAAAAGAAGTGTCTGTATGTAGGAGAAAATATCGTTTCCTTTATTATTGTGGTTTGATGATTTTAGTTTGTTCTAAGCAAAAGGCAAGAATCTGCAGTATGATATTTTAGTCTATTATTGTGAAACTGAGTCTGAAGGTACAGGTAGATACTGGATGCTTTAGATTTCTGGATAAAAGTGTTCTCTGTCTGTTCTGAAGGACGCTGAAAGCAGCGCTGTGCTCATGTTGTATGAGGGTGACTGTTTCTTGCCTGTCTGTGCTGAATTGTGCTGAGAACGGTGTATAAGAAAGCTGTGATAATGAGCAGGAGAGTGGAGAGCAGTGATTTATGATCCCTGTTTCTGACAGCTATAGTGCGGAGATTCCCAAGGTATCCGATCACTGCATTAGCATGCTGACAGCTCAGCATTTAGGACATTATGGTAATTTATCCTGCATATGCTGTCACCTGCACTGTCAGAGTTTCTTTTTAATGATGGTATAACTATTTTGTTTGTTTGTACTGCATTCTTTTCATTTGGCTAATGTCTTCTCATTAGATTGCACCTAGTAAATGAGAGTAATTAAGTGTTTCCTATAGCTCAGATGCAATGATTAAGTTGCAGAGTTGGTGCTGATTATGTTTTGTCATTTATCTCTATTAATCTGAGAATAATCCAGATGATAAACACATGTAATTTTTTAGCTAATGTTCAATAGATGGAATTTATAGCTTCTCAATGGAGCCAAACAGTAAGTGTGTATTTATATATGAATAGTAAGTTATTGTACTTGTATTTCTGTTAAATAAACATAGAATTATCTGTGCAACTAAGGAAAAAAGCGGAACATCTACTGAATATAGAGGTTTTCACCTTTTAAAAATGCATTTTTATATGGGAAACTGCTATTCATAATTCACAGTTAAGTGACTGTTTCTTTTTTATTCTGCTTTCTCAAGTATCTACATAAAGAATCCTGTGGCGATATTTTTGAGGATTTTTCCTATGGTTGTTTGTATTTGTTACTATTAATTCTGGAATGCAAAACTCATTTCTGGTAGCAAAATGTAGTTTTTGTATAAACACTTCCGAATTAAAGTGCTCCGTTTAAAAAAGATAAAATTACAGTCATGCATCAAATTAAGCACCCCACGACAATTAGTAAATCTTTATTTAACTTTCAACCTGCAGATAGAGATAGAAAAAATGCTCGAGAGTTTTCTTCAACATGTGAAGTTGTGGTAATAAAAGGTTGATACAAATAATAGTGGCAGTGCTCAATATCAGGAGCACCCTGAGTTGTTTGATCATGTTCCTTGGTTTTCCTGGTTCTGTAAGCTTCCTGGCACATTACTATTTTTTCTAAATATGTAACTTAAAGAAGGTAGACAGCATGGCCCCATAGTTGTTTGGGGTTTATACATCAAAATTCTGATTGGTTTCAAAAGTTACCAGTTGTCACCAGTTAATAAACTTCTTCAAAATGTAGAACTTGCAGTTATAATAGATGGCGAAGGAAAGACCCTAGATAGGTTGAGTTTTGTGTTAAATATAGTGATATATAAATAAATGAGCTGATTCTTAACATACACATACTGTACTGTATTACTGTCTAATATAGGGATGTTGTCTCTATTCTGTCCGTGTCCATATGGTATCTGGAACTCTGTTATGTTTTGATAAGTGTCCTTTAATCATCTGGAGGTGCAACCAGTAGCCCTTTGTTGTGTGCTTCAGTCAGTTTCGTACTTCAAGGTAGGATTACTAAACATACGATTACGTTTTGATTTGGAACAGTTCCTTCGATTTGGAGAACTTCCAATAGAAATAATTACTGATGTTTTCTGTGGAATATGTTTCATTTTGGTTATTTAAGGCTGTGTCACTTGGGGCACTGCCCGGCCAGCGTAGGCAGGTTTCAGACCAAGCCGCTTCGGCTGCTCTGCAGCTAAATCTCAGAGTTGTTTTCTGTCCAGAACGACTCTTCTCAATCTGCTCAATAAAATCACTCGGATTTGTCATTTCTCCCTGTTTTCAGGTGCTGCCAGCCTGCCCCAGTTGAGGAGAGGGAGGTGGTGAGTTTGGAGCTGGAGGGAGGATGTGGGCACAGAAAGTTATGATGAAATTGGGCAGGCTTGAAAAGACAGCTGAAAATGTGCTGGGACACATTTTGTGTGTGTGTGTGTGTGTGTGTGTGTATAGAAATTTTTCAGCCTATGCGCATTTGTTAGACCTGCTCAGATTTTTCCAACGTGCCTTCTAGATGAGTACACAATTATTGAAGGAGTGAATTTTCATTTTTTAATACGTAAAACTGCTGTTCATACAACTCAGTAGACTGCTAGCTTGAAATACACGTTAATCGGATCAAATTGTTGCTCATTAACAATTCTTTTCTTCTTGTGAACATAAATTTTGGGGCATCAGCATTCTTTCTGGAAAAGCAAATACTCTGTTTATGTGGGTCAGTTCTAGAGTAGCTGCTTAAACTCCCACATACTGAATTTTGTTGTCTTTTCTCTTGGGTGGATCAGGAAAACAGTTGAAGCAGCCAGTGATGGCTGCTGGGCTTTCATTTCTTTGTGACTGGTAAATGAAACACATGCAGCCTCACCAAACTACATGACTAATGACAACCTCCAGTGGCTCCTGCAATCAAAGATTAATTTGCTTTATCAAGTTTAAAGAATAGTAGGCGATAAATCATGTCAAAAAGAAATAATCAGTGGCAGGCTGATGTTCTTTTGCACAGTGGAGGACAGGTGCAATAGAGGATTCATCTGCCATAGACGGTTAATTTTGTTCTCATGCTGCTGTGTTAATCTTAATTTTTATTTAGTTGATTTTTATCAAGTCAAACAGGATGCATTGTCATCTTAATATTTTTGTCTAAAATGTATAGTATTGGTGTTTATCTCTAAAATTAAACACTTGTTTAGAGTCTATCACTTGGCATCAAAATATTTTCAACTTAATTCCTTTAATAATTGATAGATGTATTTCATTCCCAGTTTTGCTGTCTTGGAGCACAGTGTAATGGGGACAGGAATAAAAATGTGTTGTATTTATCTAGTGCATACATAATATGTTTCTTTTCCTTCCTGTTTAGCTAGATCTCCTCTCTTTATTCTTGTGGGAGAGGTATAAGGTTAGTTCCTGGCAGTTACTCCACTGCTGCCGTTGTTTTGGGTGTTGGGCTCTGAAGTGGAAAATTGGTGATGCTGGGCAATTAAGGCCCGACCTGCCACGGGACTGGTACCATGGACTCTTATCACACTAAATAGTACAGGAAGCAATTGTCATGTTGCAGGATGGAGTTCTATATGGCTCTCACTAAATGAAGTGATTCAGAGGCAGCATCTCTATCACCTTTGTAATTACTGAGTATAATCATTCCAATTAAATCTGCATTTAAGTCACCATAAAGTGTGTAAGGCTATCTATTGTATCTCATTATAGTATTGTATTACATAGTACGACACTGACCTGCATTTGATGGTAAATTGTGTTGCACAGAAAGCAAGAATTGTAACTTTATTTTTCATGGAAAATACAGATATATTGTGCTGACTTAACACTAGCTACACAATTGATTGTTGACCATTTTCAATCTATTTCAGTTAAACCATGGCCCAATAACATACTTGGCAAAGATGGGGGTTTTTTCTGTGTTTAAAAGAATTCTACTAATGGAATAATGCAGATTCTGTAACCTTCCATCATGCATGGAAATAGTGTGATATCTTTATAATATGTGAGCCCTCTAGTGGCATTCTTTGTGTTCAAAGTTGCGATGGGTAATTGTGTACAGGAAGGTGCAGCCGTGCATGTGTTTGGATGGAAGATCTTGTAGCCGAAGAGAATTTCCCCTGTGGAAAGGAATACAAGGAGAAGACCAGCCTGCCGGCCTTGGAGCAGGGATGGCAGGGAACCAGCATTCCCCTGCTGTTCTCAGGGCCACTGGGATATTTGCAAGGAATCCTTTAATACTGAGGGAGCTTCATTTTTGCAAGGGGAAAATTTGTTAAACACCTACCCAGCTCCAGTAGTTGGGTCTTGTTTGTACAGTAAATGGCCTTATTAGGATCCATCTGTCCCAACTTGGTCATATTTGGATTGAAAGATGCAACACTTACCGTGCAGATATTAAAAGTTACAGTGCAGAAAAATTAAAAGATTAAAAGAAAAAAAAAACCTTCTTGTGAATAGAAGAAAAAATTGTGCACATAGGCTGAGCTTGACAAAAGTAGATTTTAAGTAAGCCATTAGCAATTTAGTGTAGCTTCTGGGTGTCCGTAGGCTACAGGCAGTGCTGTTAAATGGGCTTTCATTAGAGTGTCAGAGTTAACTACCTACCTTCCTTCCCTTACGCTGTATGCCATCCGTCTGGTGGTTGGAAAGCCTGAATAGTAAGAGGGAGAGCAGTAAGACGGGTTGTGTGTCGTGTTGTATTAATAGGGCTGTCTTTTCACTGTGCCATTTGAAGATTAGTACCTGCCTTCTTGGGCCCTGGCACTTGGACAGCTGCCTGCTGCTGATTCCTTCCTCCTGCTAACAGCGCTGGAAGAATTAAAGCAGGGACATACAGGGGAATTCTGAAAGTACAGATATGGAAAAAAAAGGCCTCCCTCACCCTGTATTTCATTTTAATTCTTAGTAACGCAGATTTCTGAAATGATACAGCAATACTGCTTCAATTTCTTTGTACCATTCTGCTGATGCTAGAAAGATGAAAACGCAGGTTAATCCTCCAATAAAAGTGCTAATCCTCCAGTAAAAGCTTGCTAGTTGTGAATCTACATTTAAAAGTGAGAGGGAAAAGGCTTTTTACTTTTTTTCTAAGTATCGTCAAAAAATCCATATTGACATTTTTTTCTGGCTTTCTTAATTTTTAATATAAAGCTTTAACATCTGAATTAGTGATTAAAATGATTCTCAGAGCAAAAAGTTAGAATACAATTAAATTTGAGTTAAGATGAGTGATTTAAATTGAAAATTCATAATGGTTAAAACAGAACTACCTTAAAAGTAAGTATCATAAGAGAATACAAGCATGTCACTAGATCGCGATGTGTCTCGTCCGTGCTGAGCAGAGGGCAGGATCCCCTCCCTCGACCTGCTGGGGATGCTCTGCCCAACGCAGCCCAGCGCCGTTTGCTTTCTGCCATGGGGCACAGCGCTGGCTCATGTGTGGTATGGCTCATTTAAAAGGCAATCAGATATTAAGGTAAAAAATGCCTATAAAGCCACCTTAAATTATATTGTGATGCTGATGGGGAGGAGAAAAGACTACTTAGAAATGTTTCTTAAAAAGCACAGTCCTCTTTTAGCTGAAATCACCCGTACCATTGGGCATCAGCTGTACCAGTGTGGAGTATGGCACCGTACCACTGGTCATTTCCACCGCTTCATATTCCATAACTTGGTGTCTTTTCTTACTCCGGGGTTTAGAGTGCAATGCAAACTTGAACATCAGGCTGGAATTGAGATAATTGTAGTTACACCTGTTTTACTGTGTTGTTACTCATGCATAAGTCAAGTCGTGGCTCCTTTGTAATACAAGGGTGGCTCTGGGAATAGATTTGGGGAGCAAGGCGAGAGGAGTCTTTGTTTATTTTTGGCCAAAAAAGAAAAATATCCCCTTCGCAATTTTAATCTGTGGTTCTGTAACTAAAATGGCAGAATTAAGGTATTTCATAAATTTCTTTCAGCAGTCCATAGGAATATAATCCATCCTAGCAGCACTTTCACCCTGGAAAAAATCTCTAGCTGTCTTCAAGTTGATAACAGATGAGTGAAGATAGGTAATAAATAATAGTATGGAAACTCTTCTTGTTTGAACATATTTTGCCAAAAGCACTGAATATGAAGTTGGGTGAGAGAAAGGAGAAACATTTTCTGAGTATTACTGACATACTTTATGATGACTTAGTGGAACACCTTACAGCCAACTGTCTCCTTTATTCACAGTTGTTCTAAAGCTGTCAGAGCTCTGCTTCTTTCATACAACAAAGTCAAGAGCTAATTCGTTGTTAATTGTTGAATGTTCTTTTTCATAGTATCTAGAGTCACCACAGGAGCCAGCTGGCTTCCTTAGCTTGTGTATAATGTGTTAAAAAAATGGGAGACTGACAGCCTTAATATTTAAAGCAGTGTGAGTTGGTTTTGTATGTGGAGTGCTTGAAGTAGGAAGGGTTTCTTTTTTCCCTTATGAAAACGTGCATTACAGTTAAAATAAAAATGCAAATAAACATTTTCTCCAGAGTGTCTGGTTCAGGTTTGCGTTAGACTTGGTCAGTATCTTGTGTACCAGCCTGTGATTTTCATACCTAATTGGATTAGTAGAAGGCAGAACAACTAGTTCATCTTCGTGCATGTGCCCAGTGGAAGAGCAGCGATGCCGGTGTCCCACCCAGGCAGAGCAAGGGCTGGCACAGTGGGGGCTGTTGGCTTTTGTATAAGCATTTTCCATATCCTGAAAGCAAATTTGCAGAACATACAGCATTTGGGCTATGCTTTGTATTTCATTAGATATGCAGATCCTCCCAAAATTTTATTTTTATCAGACTATTTAGAGCTCTTTATGATGTTTGTGTGCTTATAGAGTAATACAGAATTGTTAGTAACGTTGTCCTGTTTCACGTACAGGAATAGATTTGTAAAGTATCCTTGTCTGACTTAAATGCACTTTTGTTAAACAGGAAGGCAAATAGTTGTCTGTCTTCTGCCACTTGCCATTTTTCTGAAGCGAGGAGGGGAGAAAACCCCAGTATTTCAGTGATGGGTTCCACATGGGTTTCATCTGTGTCTCCTTTGTTGGGAGAGTCGGTAGTTGGCATCAATTTGGATCAAAAGAACCGCAGTTAGGAAGGCCATGAGGAAGGTTCCATATTATTTCTCCAGAGCATTCTCAGCACTGACGAGTTGTTTCTTGAGGCATGTAGCTCTATTGAGAAAGAAGTCTTCTGGGAACAAAAGTTTTATTTCTGAAGCAAGGGGTTTTTTTATATCAATTTAAGTATTAAATGATTTGTATAGATATCATCTACACCGTAATGTGGCTTATTGCAAGATATGTAGAAACTTTTGTATGTAAGTTGATTTAAAATCATACTATTATTTCAGATTTTGTAAGAATATGCACAGGAACGGATGATTTAAGTAGCATTAATATAATAGACCATCTTTGAATGAATAGACCATCTCTTAGCAGCACAAGTACATCTAATTTATGCATTTTCTTTAATAACCAATTTAATTCTGATCTGATGAATAGCAGTAACATTTTGAATATTATTTAGATTTTTATATAATCATCTAAATGTGTGTGCTGTTGGAGCTAAAACATGAGTTTTGCAATATCCCTAAGATAAGCGTGAGTCAGCACTGGATGGATGTGCCTTCCCTGCTCCAGTGCTTCAGATTCTTCCACTGGAGAGAGGAGCCGCGTCTGATGGCGGTCTGTTATCTGTCACGTTTGCATAGATTTGATTATCTTGTTTGCTTAAGAGCTAAGCAAAACGAACCAAAATATTGCTCTCTATATTATTAAAGACCATTACTATCACTCATGCTGTAAAAAGATGACATAAGATGAAGGACCAGCTGCACAATGTGGATGATGTGGCCACGTTCCCGAGTCCTGCAGGACCCATGGAGGTGGCGTGTGACATCTGCCTCTTGGGGCAGCTGCTCTTGCCTCTTCTGTGAGGCTTCTCTCTTCAGATCTAGTGTGGCTAATTTAAATGTTGGAATAGATGGCCTTATTTTTATGTTGTTCTGTATTTTTCCCTCTTGGCCTGAATGCTAGCCTGTGTTTCTCCAGCTAGAGCCCAGGCAGTATGCTTTTCTGTGCACAACTTCACGGTGTTACTTTAACATCAGAGGCTGAAGTCTGAGACTTCCCACATGTTACTGAGAATAATTATTGATCAAGATTCATGACCGATTTTGATTGATCGGTTTCATTAGTTTTTATTAGTTTTGTAAGCCTTTCAAAAAATACTCAATGTAACTATAATTCTCTTCCCTGCTGGTGGTCCAGAGTTGGATCTATTTCTGTTACCTGTATAGTACATTTGTGTGTGGAATTCCTTAACTTATAGTATGCTCTGCCAAACTTTGGCTACATTTATAGATGCTTAATTTCAACAAAAGCTTGATATTGACAACTTTCTCTTCAAAACACACCTCTCAATACTTTCTCTGCTCGTAGGTCTGACCACGTTGTTCCTTTCTCCTAACCTCTTCCTTGATTTCAGTGTCCTGTGTTTTAGCTTAAATTCTTGGGTGAAATTAGTTGTTGTTGAATTTTCAGTGGCTGAGTATCACTATTTCTTTTTGTATTTAAATATATGTGTAAACATATATTATATATATTTATATATATATATCTTGAAGCAAACTGTTGTTTAAAGAGTCCTGTTAAATTCTCGGCACCCTGTTAGGCAAAGGACGCACCAGGCTCCAGTCACTCCTTATTCTCTACCATCTCAAAATTGCAGCTATATTTCATCCCCACAAGTAGTCCGACTAACCTTAATTAGGAAACCATGGGCTTGGCTTTGCTTGTTGGCTTGGCTGCTTGGTTTGTTAAACCTCCTTTTTGTCTGCTTTAGGTAATGAAGATCTTTGTCTTGATATTTCAAGCCCTGATGACATGTGCAAAATATAAGAAGACACGTATTACTAAAGTTACCATAGGGAAAGGTGGCCCTAGGATTAATGGAGCGGAAAAGTGTCCGAAAACTTTGCCATCTCATTTTGCATCGAGCAATGCTCAGAGTGAAAGATCTGCCCCACAGCATCTCCGTTCGCAATGATTGATGGTCGAGGCGGTGGTGGGCTTGAGGAGGAATTCGGAATCATGCAGCGTCTTTACTAATATGTCAGGGGTTATTATCTTAAAATTGAATAGCAGTATTTTAAATGTTTTCATTTATTTGTAGGGAGTTCAGGTTTGGTTTCATGCTCAATTAAAGAACTGCCATTTTGGAACTTCAGCAATGAGAAAAAGTTGTGAGAGCAGAGCAAAACCAAAGCCCCAGATGCTATAAAAATGACAGGGAGTGGAGGAAATGAATATTAGAACTACACATCTCAAATGTAGACACATGATGATATAGAGACGGTTTAAAAAGAATGCAGTGCTTACTTTAATGATTTATGAGACATTCAAATTGTAAGGAACAAATGTATGAAAATAGTTTAGAACATCAGCCTAAAAATAATGCAGTACAACAGGAAAAGACAGTGCACCTCAGCGTTCTGCACAGATTAGCTCTCATTGCTTGGCCAGCCATGAAGGGGAAATATTTTAAGAGCAGTTCAATGAGTTTAATAGATACGTATAGATTTAAAGCGTTTCTTGGAGAGAGAGATACGATGAAAGAAGACTGCAGGGTTTTTTTATTTTAAATCTGTTTCAACCAAAAAAATGCTTTCCCAAAGCTCTGATACTTAGTTTAATTAAAAATATAAAAACTGGCTTTCATGGTATATGATGGAGAATTATTGTTTTATATTACCTTAATATGTTGCAATTTTTACTGAAAACCTTATGTAATTTTTAGATTCAGGAGTAAATCGTTGTTATCATGCAATAATTGAAAAATTGGTGATCACTCTTTTTCCTGAAGGTAGCTTGAAGGGCATACTTAAGAATGTGTTTTATTTTTAAAACACTTTGCACCTGAGCTGCTGAGGCCAATTTTTGGATACGTTTTGTGTTTAATTATGTAAATCTGTAAAAAAGCCTTAAAAAGTTACCCTCTGTTTAATCTCACGTGTAGCCCCTGTTTCATCCTCGGCTGTTTAACAAAGGGTCAGATTTTATTTATGTGGTTAAATAGAACATAAATATAGGCATTTCACAGGATGTACCATGTAAATGTAAGCCTTTGTAGTTACAAGTTTTTGTAGCTGGAGAATTGTTTTAAAAGGCATGTAATTTATTAGCTATCAGTAGCTGCTTTATTGCCTTGCCGCGCTGCAGTAATAAATAAAAGAAAGTGAGCTGATTTTACAAATGGCACACAAGGTGCACATTTTGTGAAAAAAGTCTTTTTTTTAAAGAATTGGCATTAAATCCTTTTTTTGTGATGACAAAGAGGCTAAGAGTGCAAACTGTATTTTCTGTTTATCGAAAACAGAGTCTCTTTTTCTCGGGGGCATTTTTTCCTATGATCATCAAGGGATTTCAAAAGCAATAAAGTGTGGAATCATTGTTCGACTTGAACAGTATTAAAACTTAGGTTTTAATTTCAGTGAAGTAATAAGATTTGAACCTGTCTCACATTACAGCACTGTAAGGCATTTAGCAATTGTATTTTAAAGGAGGTTTTTAAAATGCAGCTCACTTGTAAGCTAACTGTCTGTCTAGTAATTAATAGTTTCTCTTCAGCAGAGGCTGTTGTGAATCATACTAAGAAATCTCAGTTTTGTTAATAACAAATTATGGTAATTGTAAGGATGTTAATTCCTAATTAGTTTAAACCTACAATCTTTTTTGACCCTTTCTGAGATTGATTTTCCAACGGAGACAGAAAAGTAGAGATTGAAGGGTTTCAGCATGGTTTTCACCTTAGAATTAAAAAGAAATTATCCACATTTATCTGTAAATTTCAAGAAACTTTATTCTTTGGTTAAGGGTATATGTCAGCTTCCAAGAACCGGGGAAGTATTTAATCTGTAAAGATACTTTATATCATTAATGCAATTCCTTTTTCAAAATTATCTGTTGAAGGTAATTCCGCAGAGCGTTTCTCGTTTCTGTACTGGCAGGGTGAGCGCCAGGATGGTGGAACTTACTGGGCACGTTTTTGCACCGTTATTCTCAAGGTTGAAAATGTAAATATTTCTTTGGGTCGGTTGATTAAAATGTTGGCTGATGAGGGAAGAGCAATGACTGTAGGTTGAGCAGGCGTGAGTCTGGAGGAGGGATGGTGGTTGACACCCAGGTGCGTGTTCCGAGCGGCCATCAGTGTTGAGCATTGGAGAGGTGAGCTGTGACCTTCCGTGGTGGTTCTGAACCCTAGCAGCCTCCATTAGCCATCAGGTTGGATTCTTACTTTTAGTAGATGGCCTAGACTGTAAATATTAGAGGATCTAAAATAAATCAACATATTATCCTAAGGATACAAAAACGTAAGAGCTATTTGTGGTTAGCAACCTTTGACAGATAGTTTGGATGAGGCAGATGATTGCCCGCCTCTCGTCTCTGGCTCCCATTGCTGTGCCTGCAGGCAGTTTAGTGTTATAGTTGTATATTGATGTCAGGGTTACTACTGAGTGGCTAGCAATGACAGATGTCTATAATTACACGCAATGCTTCCAGTATTTCAGAAGAGCCAGCCTATGTTGAACAATTATCTTATTTCTGGCTTGCCAAAGAGGGTTGTTCAAATTGCTGGTATTAGCTGGGGTGGCTGTAACACCTCTCCTTATGCCGTGGGATAAATGTGCAAAAGCACTCTCATGTACAGCCCCGGTGCAAAAAACCTTTTTAAAATACGTAGTAGCGCTAAAATCCATATGCTTAAGGCTTGATCCTGAGAGATGGGGAGCACCTGCAGCTGTGTTAGTCACTACAATGAAATAGTTTTTGATAGAGAAATTTTAGGACTACAATAAGTAGCTATGATTTTTATTACTTGTTTTTAAGTGCCAAACTAACATTGATGCTTTAGGGTTGAGGTTTATTGCACATGAGCATGCTGAGTGGGCCACTCATTTAGATAGAATTAAGCGGCCGAATAAAGTTAAGCTGGACACTTTTAATAGTTACAGGGGCAAGTAAAGGTCTTGATTACTGCTACTGAAGTACCTATAATACTTTATCTTTTGGAATCGTCTGACTGGCACAGATCTACTCATATGATCTGTACAGTATTGGTTCGTTTCAGTCATTAGAGGATTTTAAAACAGCATTTTGGTTTCTTGTTAAACAAATACCTGACGGCATATATGGCTTGAATCTCTGCAGTGCAGTGCATAGCTCTGATGGAGAGCACAGCACAGAACTGTGCTTCAAAAACTAAAAATCTTCCAGATGATGTTCAAAGAGTAATAGCTGTTAATAGTATTTTTCAGTTTTCGCTATCATGTTTGTACTTTAAGCCCTGGAGGAGAAGAAAAGAGATAGTGGAATTAAAAATCTCTAATGGTGCTTTACAAAAATGAAAGTCTAAACAAGAATTGTAGAGTTAAGCACTTTTTTAACAATTGGCTAACTGAAAAGCTAGTAGATGAACCAATTTTTATTTATTTTTATTTTTTTTTCTTTGTGAGAATGCCTTTCATGCCGCACTGGTAATAACCACAGTTAGTTCTTAATAGGTCTCCCATAGTAAGTTCACCAGAATTGTAAATCTTTCTTTCAAGATTTTCAGAAAACAGGAGTTAAGAAAAGGATAAATAAATAAATAAGTAAATACAAGCAGAGAGAAAGTCGTTGAAGTAGAGTTCAGTTTACGTTTAAGAGGAGGTTTGTTGCTGGCATCTTACTTTCTGGAGCAGGAGGCGGGGAGTTAATCGCTCCCACATCCCAGAGCCCAGTGAATTTGGGAAGGGACTGGAGAAGAGAGCCTGGAAAACAGCCTTTGCAGGATCTGTTAATACCTCTGACTACCTGAACTGGTGATGACAAAAAATTTCAACAGACCAGGGAGGAAATAACGGCTGTAACAACAACTCTGAGCCACACAGCAGACTTACCCTTTCCCCTACAACATAACACTTAGTTGTAATAACAATACCCTAATTTTTAAATGTTATTTTATAGTAGGTCTCTTTGAATTGAGGATAACTTTATGCAGTATTTTAATTAAGCTAGGTTTATAGGTAAGACAGTAGATAGTATATAATTTCTATAATCGGTGTAGTTCCTCTGGTTGCTTACAAACATGTGTAGCAGTGAATGGGAGCACCGCCTACTTTTTATGTAGCCCAAAGCCCAACTTCATCTTCAGAGATGCTGTCTGAAACTGAGGCAAATTCTTGTGGCCTGTTTTGGACTTTTTTTCATTAGGGAGCTAACTATAAAACAACAGATTAGCCCATTCTCTTGGTTCAGGCTCTGAGTTAAGGGTGTTTTGTGATCTTTTTAAGACAGCTGGTCAGGAATGGAGGTGACTGAGGTTTTTCCTCTGTTCTGTAGAGGACAGAAAAGCCAAAGCTTTCTAAGCCCTTAGTTTGGTCAGGAGGTAAAGATAATGATCTGGCACCCTGATACACTAATCAGGGGATTCAGATCAGATTTTCATAAACTGGCTGTGGGATTTGGAATCTAGATGTCTGCTGCGTTGTAATGGAGCTTTTAAGTGCTAAAAATTCAAAATACCTGATTTGGATTTAAAAAGCAGTGGAAATTACTAAATGTGTTGTGGCACTGTATGCCAAGAAAGTGTGGAGTTGTACTGGGTGATGTGCAGGGGTATTAGTCAGAAGGGTGGGACAGTGGCTTCGGAAACATGCCGTAGTCGGCCAGCATTGCCTGGATTCCCAGGGATGGAGGTGTCCTTGCCTGGCCGCGGATGCTCCCCACACTCTGCTTCCCGCAGCCTGGGGTGGATATGGTTAAGGGCTGGTTTTGCCCTCAATGTTCCTGACAAAATACTTTAATGTTGCAGTGATAGTTCTCTGCAGCGAGGCCTGGAGAGCTTCAAGGAAGTTATAATATCTTACGCGTTTATGCTGTGCCTACGGGTAATAACTTTACTGTAATTTTCTGAAGATTCATTATCCAAAATCTTAATTCATTATAATAGCCCTTATGAAACATATAGAAACCAACATTTTCTTGTGTTTTCTTATTTGCACAGTGTGAGAGATTCATTGCTCTGTTTTAATTTGTTTCATGGGGTGCGTTTGAGTACATTCCATACAGTGCTGTTATTGAATTTCTGTGACTGTCATTATATAGCCATACAACCTTTAGGAACTCATATTCTGAGCTTCCCAGTTCTGTAATCTGCTTCACATTTAAGAATTGACATAATTAGCTTCTTCAGAGTTATAATGATAGTACCAAAAAGAGAAGACCTCAAAAGATAAAGCGAAGTTAAACATATCTAGGGCTAAAGAGTGGAGAAGATGGGGAAATAAAGTCATACTGTGACTACTGAATTATTTCTCCGTTTTCTTGAACTGTATTTACATAGAAGTGCTTTGCCTTATAAAACATTACTTCCACAATTTTATTTTCTCATCCTTCTGAAATACAGCAGGTACATTTCAAGTAGTTGGGAACTATTCGGCTACGTGATTTGAACCACTGAAAAATCTGTTAGATCATAAAATATTCCCTGGCATGGGAGCTTGTCAACCTGCTGTCTTCCTCCCACTGAGGTGGTTTTAATGGGACAAACCGGGGGGGGAAGGAAGCTTGGATCCCTTCCCTTCACGCTTGCTTTAATATGCTTGCAATTGTTCTTGGTTATTACTGAAGGCGTTATGCTGCTCTCTTCTTCCTCTTTGCTGCTGTGGCCATTGCTGTCGCCTTTGAAGGTAGCAGTGCCGGGGGTTATCAGTTGCAGTGGTGGTACCAGCCCGAGCTTGCTTTGGGGACCTCGCATCTGCGCTTGGACCTGAGGAGCTCATCCAACATTGTACCCTGATGTTAGCACTTCTGCTAATTTTTTTTTTCCCCACTGACATTCATTACTGTTGTAAGAACGAGATGGTGGTGGTGGGATATTTTATTAAGAAGCTTACATTTTTGGTGATGATCGCATTGTCAATGCAGGATTTGGTTTGGAACTTAGAAATCCTGCAGTGGTAAGGATTAAGGAATGATGGTGTAAAGGTTTTCCAGGAGTCTTGAAGTAGTTATTTCCTACTGAAAGTTGATTATCTTGCTCCTTCCTTGAAGTATCTGGAGGGAACTACATCCTAAGCCTGGTTTTTCCTTGTTGGAAGTCTCAGAGGGAGGAGGTCCCGAGGCCCCCGGGAGCCTGGCTGGATCTGGGAGTGCTTCCACATGCCATTCCACAGCCTTTCAGCGCCCCTTTCAACAGCCCTTTTCTCCGCCTTTTGAATATGTAGCACGGGCTTTGTTGTGGAAGTGTGTTTTATTATTATACGTCCAAAATGCTTTATCATTAATTTTTTATAGCGCTTAAAAGTCTAAGGGCGTTTCATTGTTGCGGTTGGGGGTTGTTTGCTTTTCTATTTTTACATGCCAAGAGCGTGTGTCGGTTTTGAAAATGATCTTGAAGAAGGTGTTTAAAATATCACATTTATTTCAGTGTACAATTTGTCACATTACAGAAGGGGTAGTAGTTTTTATTACAAGCGCTGTATTCACACTGACTTGAAATGACCCTGTCACATGTGAAAACAAATCAGATTGTTGCTGTTAATGAGCTTTTCAATTTACTATTCAGTGGATCAGATAAGTGGATTTAAGAGGTAATGATCCTGCTTAGCACTCAAGCTTGGCTGTCAGATCCTAGTAGTTGCGGGAAATCCCCAGGGACAAAAGCGTTGACACAGTTCTTGATGGGATAATGGGAATCAAAGCTAATGGATGATAAAAGGAGTAGCAAGAGTTACAAGGATAATTGTGGATTAAAGCACTGCTCTTTGTC
This sequence comes from Stercorarius parasiticus, assembly GCA_013396915.1. Classification (NCBI taxonomy): domain Eukaryota; kingdom Metazoa; phylum Chordata; class Aves; order Charadriiformes; family Stercorariidae; genus Stercorarius; species Stercorarius parasiticus. The sequence continues at coordinate 466,349 of VWZL01005928.1, read as the reverse complement.
AACACTGACTGCTGGTTTAGTATTTTATTTGTTAAACTCTGATGTGGGGAGGGCCCAGTTTGACAACAGAGCCCAGTGCTGCTGCCTGCACTGCTCCCGCTGCTTTCCCGGGGCAGAAGGGAAAGCTCTGCCCAGAAATGGGATTTTCCTGACATGCTTATATTCCTCGCTGTCTCTTTTTCTCTTTTCTTCAAATACAGACATTCTTAAACTTTGCTAAAATTGCATATGCTGTAGCATTTCAGCAGCGCGCTATTTAGCAAGATGATTTTTTTTTTAAATCAGAAGATATTATTTTTATATTTGAATATATTATTGCTGCTATGTTTAATTACATGATAACTTCACACTTACCGCATGAAAATATTTTGCAACGTTTGAAGGATTGTATTGGATATTACAAGTTTTTTTTTCGTATTTTGATTGTCCTTTCACTACTGATTTGGAACTAGATGATATTTTAAGGTCCCTTACGACCTAAACCGTTCTATGATTCTATGATTTTGTCACGATAAATTACATTCATACCATTATAAAAGGATAAGTTAGCTTAACATGTTAAGTTATCCTTGATCTTGGTGGAATTTTTGGTTAGAGCTGCAAGTTTATTTCCTTGTGCCTTTGTTGTGCTTGGGTTTAAAACTAAAGTCTTTGGGACATGAAAATAAGATTTTTATCGTATTATTTATATTATTATTACTGACCTCCGCAGAGGTAGAATACTGCTGGTTTGGTTTTTAAGCAAAGTCATGGGATTAGATCATTAGCAGAAAGGAAGTTGATAGGAGCAAGTTGAGGCAGAGTAACGTAAGTATTGAGTTATCTAAAGGTGGTTGGTATTAGTGTGGAATATGGGATGTCGGCGAGCAAAATTGACAGCTAGATGGCACCAGGCTTTCACCGCTGGTTAATGGGGCGGCGTGTGCTCTGCCTGCTGCTCTCATCTCAGACCTCGGTGACGCTTGACTCGATCACATCACATGGAAGAATTACATCTAAACCCTAATACTCGTTTTAGCATCACTAAAGGTTAAAATGACTGAAATGAAACATGCTGACTGGGAGATCTGCATTTAGCCCAGTCGTAAGCAAATAGCAGAGTTGAGCTTAGTGTAAAGCGAGTTGGCAGAGATTTTAAAGACATTTTGCAATACGTCTCCATTCTGATTCTCAAATTGACTTAACTCAACTAAATGTTTTTTATCCAAACTAAATGCAACTAGAACTACCAGAAAAATTTATGAAGACTGCACAGTAAGGAAAAAAAATCTACTCGATGTATCCTGTGCATTTGTTACTGTATCGTAACAGTGGTTTGAGCTGATAGGCAGGGTGCTGGGAAAACTCCCTGTAATGTATGTCTTGGATCTGAAATAAAGGGGAAAAGTATATGACTACAACTTAGTTGCTGCCAAGGCCTTTGTTCTCCCTTCAAGAACACAAACCTGAATGTCTGAAGAATACCTCATTTACCAGATTTTATGACTGGCAGTGCAAGAACTTGCAAATGCAAGCTAAAGACAGTGTTGAATCACATCCTGCTGGGGACAGACACCAAGCGAAGAATGTTTTTTCCATGCCTTTGCCATTTTTTATAACAAAACAGGTTTTTTTGAATGGGGACTGCATTGTTCTGTGCACAACAAAGTGAGTTTACTGGGGAACATCTCCTTTGCAGGAAGAAATGTATGCAAGGGCAAGTAAAAGCCTATCAGCCCCAAATTCACAAAACAACGTCGCAGAGGGTATGAGCTGTTGCTTACCAGTGCTTCAGCTGGGTTGGGTGGACAGGCATTTGTGCCTGTACTTTACTCACGGAGAATCAAAATAAGGAAGGTTTTATACAAAATGAAAATGTTGGTGCTTGTAATTATCTATAATATGTTACTGTTGAAATGTTTATTTCCAGGTGTATGACCGAATGTCAGAAGTCTTAGGAATAACAGACGACAACCATGTTCTGGAAACATTTATGACCAAAATGTGAGTGTTTACTTTGGTTCCAGTCTGTATGTATTTTGTTTTCACTTCAGTGTTTGCATAAAATCTGAGTTTTATTTTATCATTAAGTTTGCTCTTTGCCAGAAAAATGTCTTCTGTAAATTTTAAACATTTGAAGTAAGGGATAAGCGTTTTCAGAAGCACCCATATGTTATATTCTGAAGGTACTGCAGGCCTCTTAAATAAATACTTGCAGCTAGATAAGTCCTCTGCGGTGCCTGTATCACCTCTGGAAAGGGCCTGTGGGAGACCAGAGCTGAGATTTCACAGACTCTTGCTCAGTGGCAGCCTGGTGTAAGCAGTCCCTGCCCTTCCCCGCTTCCCATTCCTGCCACCCTCAGGTGTCAGCGCAATTACCTGGAAAGCTTCGTGAAAATTTACAGTGGGGAACGGACCAAGTTAAACTAATCTTGCTTTGGTTTGGGGAGGCTCCTTTGGATTGCTTTTTGGCGAGATCTGGAAAAATTTGCTCTCTTAAAAAATATAGATTTACAGAGGAGAATTTTAAGGCCTCATGCTGAAGGAGACAAGGGGCATTATTGTCAGCTGTCTTCTCATGTCCGGCGTTTGGCAGGACAAGATGGTGTGTTATTCTGACAGATAAGCGTTGCAATACTTTCTCTTAAGAATAATCCTAGAAAATTACTTTGGAGAAGCTACCTTTTTCTCATGCCTCTGCTGCAGCCTCTTTCCTTGGGTGCCAGCAAAACGACCAGGATTTTATCTTGTTATTACTTATGTCCTTCATGAGATTTGATAGTTTCTCCTGACACAAAAAGAGTTTCATCTAAAATCCGTTTTGCTCTTGAAGCAAAACAAAATGGTCCCTCTGAAAAATTGTGAATATCCACTAAAAAAATCTGGGAGTCCCCAGGAGACAACGAATTCCTTGTGTGCCTGGAGAAAGAGAAAGCAGTACCTTACCTCTTTATTCTATGGTGAGGAAGATGCTGCATCCTGTCATTTACTTCATGTCTTCTAAATCTGACTTATAAGGCCTGTAAATACTTGCGGTAGGACTTTGACTTTTACTAGAGAAACACCTCTGCCGATGTTGCCAGTTAGCCGTGACCTCTTTAATACCACAGTATTAAACGTGGCTTGTCTTTTGCTGCCATGACTACCAACCTTGAGAAATGGTAGCAATTAAGACAAGTTCATTTTCTAATATGACTTAAGTTTTCTGCGGAAAACAAGGCAGAACACTTTGCTTCCTCGAAACTAGAAACTGAGTGTTGTATCTTGCTGTAGGATAAGAGTAGTACCCATCAAACCTTGATATCTATCTGGAGTGTGCTTTGAAGACAGGTAAATGGAGGGTGATGAATGGAAAAATATTGATGGATGCTTCTTGTACGGTTTCTGGAAGCAGTCCATATCTTGGTACTAGATGGCTGGGCTTCATTTTGTCCTTTCAAACTACAGTGGAACTTGAACAACTCTGGAAAAAGCAGGGAAGAGGACTTGTTTGGAGACCAGATGCCTCAGTTTGCTTCTCTTTTTCTACTTGTTGCTGCTGTTGAGAGGAAATCTTTGTTGCCTTTGACAATTGAGGAAATAACAGTATATCACTTAAGTTGTGTGATGAGTACTACGTGTGTTTAGTTTGGATAGAGCTATATTTGCACAAGCACTGTAGATTAAGAAAAAAATATAGTTATGGTTTTAATGTTATGTGGAAGATTTTAAAGAAAGCCAGGTATGTAAAAAGCAAAAATCAGTGCTGCTTTTTAGAGTACACACTTTATATCTTTATTTTCTTGTTCCTCATGGCTTACTGTATTTTTCTAAAAACATGCAGCATCTTTGTGAATTGTTCATTGATTAGATTGAAGATCAGTTTCATTTTGCAGAATGGATGGTACAGCCTGAAATGGGCAATTCAGCCAGTAGCTTTAGGAGCTAGCTGTGAAACTGCTGGATAAACACATTCATGTTTGTCAATTAAAATAAACTAGCTTCTCCCCAGTGATGGCATGCCAATTGGAAAGCTGGGGTGTGAAACCATAACATACCGATAGATAACCCAAAAACTCAGGTTGGATGGAGCAATCCAGTCTGGCGGCATTTCTGGTGCTCTGTAACTGAGAATAACCTTAGCACATTGGTAGCAGTGGTGGGCAAAATACCTGGCTGTGAAACAATTCACCTTTTTCTCTTGTTTATGTAGTCAATATTTTTAACCACACTATTATTTTATAAGGCCACTGGTCTACTGTTCTGTTTTGCCCTACAGATCCATTTTTTTCTTTAAGTAGGTGAAATTTTTCACATGTTATTCCTTAACGTTAGGTTAAAAGGAAATGCTAGGGAATTTTTAGTGTGCGCTCTCTTGTTAAAGTGGTGGAATTCTCGTGTAGTAACTGCACAAAACATTTGAAACTGTATAGTTTCTATTTTGTCACTGCTGAGCATTATGTGAAATAGAGGAGTTGTGCTTGAAAGAATATTGTTGTGTGGCAGGCAAATCGGTCTTTCGAATCAGAAAGTGTTGGAGAAAGTACCTTCTTGTAGTCTGCCATTAGCCCTGTGGGATGATCAAAAGCCAAGGTGAGGTTATTTCCTTCCACTTTGCCATTAAGAATCCAGTGAAGGATGCGTGCAGGAAGCATTTTATACTTGGTGTGAGGAGTAAACATAGCAATTGAATTTATGGTAGTCGAACAAGTTGTAGTCTACCAGGACATCTTAATTATTTTTTTTTGTTCTGCTATTAGAGACTTAACTTCTTTGACACATGGAGTTTCTAGTTTACTGAAGCCTGATGTGAGCTCAATGTTTAGATGTATAAATGACATTTTTCCTTTTCTATTGAGCTGTCTTTTCACAGATCTCTGTGTTTTCAGTAGTTCACTTTCACGTATGTAGCGTAATCTATTCTTTTGAATTCATTAGTAGCAGCTTTGCAGCGGGGGATTGGTGATCAAACTCAGTGAGTTCTTTCCTTAACAGAAAACTACTTGAAATACTTGTCATAGATACTAGTAGCTGCCGTAGTCACTGCTCGGTTTATGGATTAAAGGCTCTATGAAATAGATATTCTTTGAAGTATGGAAATATTTTGAGATTTGTCAATGTAATAGGTGTCCTTTAGCCCTTCTGACTGTAGTTTAAAGTACTGCTGTCACATCACATCCTAGACCTTTTATCACCTTTTCATTGGAAGTTAATGAATGTGCCTTTTACTGAATTCCTGTTAAACCGTTTCTGAAGGGATGGAGTTTTATGTAGTCGGAATATCCATTAACGGCTGTATTTTCATCACAGTCTTACCAGAAATTTTATAGGATAGTTCTTTTAGCACCCACTGTCTTTGCTTGCTTTGACTGTCACCTTACAGGGTGTAAGTGTGCAAGGGGAAAGGCCAACTGAAAAAATACTTAATCTCAAATTAAGTTTTTCTAATATGCAAGGCATCTTCAGTCTTCTCAGCTGTGTTCAGCATCATAGCAACAGTAGGGTAGGTTCAAGGACCTCTTTGAGCAGCAGCTACCTACCTGCCTTGCTCCTTCCCTGTACAGGTAAGAGGCAAGAAAATACTTCAGCTGGAGCAGTTTTAGTCCCATCTGCTCCCTGAGCCTGTCCCGGACATTTGGCTGAAAGCGTCTTGTGTTTATTGTGGCTGCAAGTACCTTTTCCTTTTCTTCACTTATTCTTTGTGAGCCGCTTCTGGTTCCTTTCAGTTGGTATCAAATTCATGTGGAAGTGATTTATTGTGAGTTAGATTTACAAAATATTTGCCCAAATATTTAGTATTTTTGATCATGATAAAACAACCGAAACATAAATGAAAGATGCAAATCCAAACATTGCTGTTGGATGGTTTTTGCATTTTTTTTTTTAACGCTGTAATGATTTCGCTATGGTGGATGCACATATACATACATACATACAGAGATTTTCCATGTGACAATATTTAAGTAATACATACATATAAAACATCTGGATCTTCTGAACACTCATACTGATATAACTCCATGAATCATAGCAAACTAAAACTTGGCACTTTATTCATGGCAGAATGCACAATTTTTATAACTACTTACTTTTGTCCAGCTCTAATGAAAAGTATATATCCAATCACTGTCATTCAGCCACAGAGAGCCTTCGTTGTAAATGACGATAATCCACAAGGGATAATTAAAACATTACAAAGCTTTCTTGCCAAAAAATTGCTATCTTTGTTATTACTGAAATTTAAGTACCACATAAGGAAGAGATTTTCCAAGTCTTTTTAGGGGATTTGGATGCCCGTTTTTCTTTGCACTTTAATGGAAATTGATTAACAGACACCTTAAGCAACCCAAGTTTTGTTTAAAATGTATGATTTTTTTTTAATCTTAATGATTTTATAATGCAAGTATATTTGTAATATCCTTAAGTTGAGACCAAGATTATTCTAAATTTACATGGTTCGTAAACAAGGAAACCAGCACAGCCAAAGTTCTCATCTCTCCTGGCCAGTAGCAACTTACCTCGTGCAGCTGCTTCTTTGCCATATTACCAAATCTCCTGTGCAGGCAAGGTACAGCATTCCTGGGATTCCTCAGCTTTATTGTGATACATACCTCCCATTACACTTCAGAGAAGGTGGTCAAGGCCCCCTGGAAAGAGGATGGATGAATTCTTTTGGCGCTTACAAATGGTCTGTAAGCAATATTTGAGCACTTTGGCATACATGGCAAGTGGAGAAGGTACCCACCATCCGTGTGACCAAATGGATTTTCTCTCTTTGTACAGTATATACTCACTCTCCAGCACTCCCTTTTCAGTGCTGACTACATTTGGCTTTTGCTCTCCTATCTTACATCCCTGATTCCATCTCCTTCTCTAAAATTTAATTTTTTAAATTGCACCGCGTGTTTTTGTCTTCTAAGCTGGACATTTCACTCCTATGCTCCAGCAGTATCATTTCCCATCCAATATCGCCCTAAGAACTGCTGCATCTTGTACAAAAGGTTGTCCTTTGCTGTGCACCGCACAGAACTTTTAAGAGCAGTGTGTCTGAAGAGGTCTTTCCCCAAATCATAAACTGAGGACAGGGCGGGAAGTTAAGGACAATAGAATACAAACAGAAAAGTAATGAAATGGATTTAAGAGGCTGGAAGTGGATATATCTTTTGCCTTGATTCTTTCCCTGGCCAAATACCGTGATAATGTGGAATGTGCAAAGAATTTTGATTATTCTGTGGATGATATGACAACCCTTTTCCCAGAGAACTCTTAAGTTGAAGTATATAATCATCATTTACCTTCCCCTTCTAGATTTTAGGTTAAAAATGCAAAGCCTCTTAAAACAATACTTTTAAGTCAGTGTCTTAAGGGGAGAGATGTTTGGTGTGATGCTGGAGCTGCATTACTATGCAGTCGTCATGACAAAGTCTCGTTGCAAGCTGGGGGATTCGGAGGTTGGGAACCTTCTCTGGTTGCAGCTATTAGAGGCTAAGGTTTTATTCTTGTCTTCTTACTAAAGGCAAACTAAAAGCAAATATTTGAAAGTCTACTGTATACATACTGCTGTTTCATTTGAATTTTTAAAATTTTCATAGCTTTTCAGCACGGATCAGTGTTACCATCACTCTTTGGTTTTGTGTGTGTAGTTTGGTATTTTGATACCAGTATTGTTACCAAAATTGGAAGTATTCTGCCACTTTTTATTTCCTTTTTTTTTTTTTTTACTTACTTTTAAAATGTGTTCAGTGCTCATCTACCATAGGTGTTTTGGTGAATTCAGCATTGGCGTAGCTTTTGGTGAAGCTCTTATTTTCCGTGACTCATGTGAAACTTTATGGTTGGTTCCTTTGACTCTGTTTCATTTAGTTCATATTTTAAATCAATAAGCCACTTGAGAGATGAAGAGGCAAGGACACTAGCGCTTGGATTTAAGGGCTGTCTTGCCATAATTTCTCCACGAGCTGTAAATTTTTCTCCTCTTTCATTCCTTGGCTTCTCTTCCTTACACAGTGGAAAACTGCTTTATGTATTATGAGATTCCTCTCTAGATCTTTACAAATTTTCTCAGATGCTTATAATGTTTTGTAGATGTTTTTAAAAATATTGCATTTTATGTGTCTGTCATCTTGCCTGATATTGATAAGGCAGAAACAGAAATGGGAATTGCTGCGATTATAATTGAAATTTTTCAGCCTCTGTTCACTTGCGAGTACTTTCTAGCTTTTTTTATTATTACTCCATCTTTCAGCATCCAAATACAACCATGAACTGAAAGAAGAGATGTGTACAACAGTACCCTGAATGTTGGATGAAGAGCCTTGCTTACACAGTTCTAATTTTCTCTTCAAGCTGTCACCGTGACTTCTTGTTTTTCTTTAAATGTCGTATATCTGGCTACTGAAGGACAAAGATTTTCCTCTTTTGCAAAATAGCCTTTTTATGATTTTGATATTGATGTCAAATCAGGGTAGTCCAAATTCATTTTTATTGCTTTGTGTGGTATGTACTTGTTAAGGATTTAGTGCAACTATAAACATCTCCAGAACTCCCCATAGTAGGGATAAACTGTGAATTATGGACTTGCTGGAATGGGCTATTTCTTTAAGGCAATCTGAACCTCTGTAGCTCTTCACAGAGATTTTTATAAAGTAAATAAATGTTTGTTTGTGAATCTAAATTGAGGAATGCTGCTTTGATAATTGCATTGTTATTTGCCTTTTCCTGAGCAAATAATGCTAAACAGTTAGATGCTTTAAACTGTGTTCTTGAGTTTATAACTTCCTGAAAAAGAGATTTAGTTTATGTGGTGTAGTAAATTCCTTAGCCTGTGAATATGCAAAATCAATAATCAGTGCTGATTTTAAGGCGTTTAACATCTCTTCTTCAAGTTCTGTATTCCCAAAATTGAAATCCTTCAGAGCCAGGAAGTCATGCTGCCCTTTCATTTGAACGGGCTGTGTTTCAAAAGGCTGCGATGGCCTGAGTTTTATTTCTCCAGATGAATCCAGTATCAGAAATGCGGCTGTGAATCTCTTACATGGCATTATCACCCTGTCTGGAGGAAGGGGGCTTCTGAGCAGTTAAGGATGATGGTGGCTGTCCCAGAAGGGCAGGGTGCAGTACTTGCCTTGAAAAAAGGCAGCCAGGAGGAAAACACCTGTTAGAGGCTTATCAGCCCAACTTAGATCCTCAAAGGAGTACTAGAAAAAGTTACTAGTAGTCAGTGTATAATTCAGTGATAAATATATTTGGGCTACTTTTGGGGTGTTAATTTCTTCTTGAACTCACTGGCTGAAGTTTGCAATGGAACCAGTAAATATCAGGCGTTGATGCTTGAGTAAGATTGTTGTTACTGGCGTACATGACATTCCCCTAAGAAAGTGAGGAAATGACGGGCAACAAAATCAGTGACTCTTAACTTACTCCTCCTTTGAGAAATATTACATTCCTCTGCTTTCCTGCATCAGTTTACCCCTTTCATGTGAAGGCTACTGCCACCTCTTCAACTCCTAATAAATCTGGTAGGTGAATGCAACAGATTCCATCCCAGGTCCTGCAGGTGTCTTTGCACTGACCTACACGCAGTACAGAAGGACCTGTAGAGGGTCCCGACTCGATGCTTTGTGTCTCATGCTTAACCTAGGGAATGTTGTAGGGCAAGTCGTCATTGCCTGGTGTTGGCTGCATGATTTCACTGTAAGGCTAACTGTAAGAGTTTGCTGTCAAAAATGGTAAGTTGTTTTATGTGATGGTCCCCAAGGATTGATAATAGGTTTAGTGTTATCCTCTATCATAATTTATGCATTGATTCATTAGTCAGAGTATGCTTCCTAAATGCCTGTGTCTGAGAGGGGTTGCAGTTAGGGAAATGCGGTATCCCCTACGTATCTTGACTCTAGTTAAAGTGTTTGGTGTAGGGAAGAGGAAAAATCGGGATGAGTACAAGAACTGCAAGGTAGAGTTTCACTGGGAATCAAGTATATCAGTAGCTCTGTGAATTGGCCCTTAGTTTTTCTGTGCCCCATTTCTCCTATGGAAATTTTCTTGGGGAATTTATACCAATTTGGTTTTATCTTGTGAAGAGTCCGGTAGATAAATACTACAGAGTGGCCAGATATTGTGTTGAAAAGTGAGTGAGAAAGATATAAGTAGTGGTACGCTTTAGATAATCTATTTCATTTTGACAGATGGTGTATTTTTTTAAAAAATTAATGTATTTGTTACACTATTACAAAAATGTTTGAGTCCCATGTTCAGGAAAAAGACATGACATGCCTTTATAGCATTTTCTGTCTCATAAATGGAAAATCCTAAGACGCATTACAGAAGTACATTTGTAGTATAATGCACTACTACTCTGAGCTTTTGCACAGCATTTCTCAAAAAGAGGAAAATGTGTTACAAAATCTCGCTCTTTTTTTATTCTAGTGTTACAAACCTTAAATACCGGGGAAGATGTGAGCCCGTGATTTCAAGAACTCTTCAGTTTCTAAATGACCTTTCTGTTGGATATCCTTTTTATTAGATTTGACATAACATATTACTTGTAAATAATATGGTAAAAATTAATGTGAGATTTTTGTTGGTTTGTGTGACACATTTTTAAACCAATTAGGATATTAATATTTACTCATTTACTCAGGATATCAATATTTACTCAGTTTTCAAAAGGTGTGTTCTTTTCCACGTACTTCTTATCAATGAAAGAGAAATCACATAACTAGTTGCTTATGGTCATGTATCCCATTCCTAATCTTGACGTCAGTACCATCGATGAGTTCTGCAGTATTGAGGACTCACTCTGTTAGCGCTTGAGAACAGGATTGGTTCTACTTTGAGGATGAGCCAACTAAGATATGAAGCATGAGTTAGATTTTAAACACAAGCCTCTTCGCATGTTTTATCGTTGCCTGATTCTAAGTTCCTTAGAATCTTAGAATTCCTGCCAATCTTGTGGATTTTTGTCTGGGTTCAAGTATTTTTGTGAAATTCTTACCCAAGTCATGGATGCTGACTTGCTACCTGTTGCAAAGCTTTTGTATCTTGTTCTACAGTTCACTTATTGTAAGTTGGAGAAGAATGTTTTCTCTCTGAATTTGCAGTCAATTGAGCAAGAAGATTTGAAAAAAAGTAGTAGCTGGTTTTGATGTGACACAATATTTAAAGGTATACGACAGGTAATAAACCACCAGAGCTCATGAAAACATTCAATATTGAAATCCTTTGCTATTTCAAAATAAAAACAACTTTTCAGTAATTTTCTAGGGGAGATTGCTAGACAAGCAGAGGGGAAGGCATCTGGAATGTGACAATTGGTATCATTTTATTTCTCCATAGAACTCTAATCGTATAAGAAGAATTTTAATATATTTCCTTGGGTTGAAAGATGAGTGTGGGTTTCCACATTCCATAAGTGAATTTTGTTTAATGAAAATCATACAATGTGTACTTCTGTATGTTTACTTGAAATACCATTAAGCAGCTAACTTGATATTTTAAGTATGCATGTGTTTATGTTCTTGTGGCATCACAGAAATAGGACTGGAAAGGGCTTGAAAGGGAAACATTACTAAGGAATTTGACAAAAATAGAAGGAGAGACATTTATTTCATTAATAAGATTTATGAAGAGACTAACGAGCTCCCTCCTCTTTTATACTATATACTTATTGCTTCAGTAGGGTTCAAAACACTTTCAAAATAACCAAGAAGTTTAACATGGTGCACCTAACAGAAGTGCTTGCTTGTTTATTTTTGTATGTGTACTTGCTGAAATAATCAGCCTCATATTACTGCTAAAGCCATCAACCATCTAGCATTTCCTGTCGTCTTCTGGAGGCTTTCAAAGGCAGGTATTTGCATGGTAGCTCTTAAAAATGATGGTCAGTGTATAAACTATTGGTGCAAATAACACTTTTCCAAAGCTGAAATGTCTGGATAGTTTCAGGTTTGAATTACTCAAATTATATTTGGAATAAATGAGTTCCTGCTCATGAAATAGATATAATAATATCAGGGCCTTGAAAGGATGAAAAAGTAAATATTTAATAAGTTCTCCTGAAGAGTAGAATTGAGATGAAATTGTGATTATTTTTTTTCTTTGCAGAAACTTGCGAACTGTTGCAAGGGCAGTTTCAGACTGCGGGATGTAAAGCAGCACTGTCTTCATAAATACACATCTTAAACATCAATGTGAAATGTTTAAAGACTAGCAAAAAGAGAGATTAACTAAAAACATAAATACCAAAAAAATTTATTCAATTACTTTACAATGGAAATGCTTCAAACAAATTGTGAGAACGGTAGCTTTTCTGCTTAGATGGGTGGGGTTGTACAGAGATAGCTCTAATGCGGCTTCACTTTGTCGTGATGTTGTATTAGTTAAGTTTAAAATTGTGTTCCCTGGCAAACCATAAAAGATTTCAAAAGTATTAGACACCCACTTTTGTGCTGGAATTTAATATGCAACTTTTTATTGGAAAATAATCGTCCTTGTCTGGCAAAATCCACCATGCAATATTTCTGTTAGTAGGCATAATGCAATAAAGACAGGGAGGGCTATTTATCACTACAAATTTTGAGGATTTCAGGATTCTTTTTATTATTTTAATATATTTCTTTGGTATTAAATCAGAAAAATGATAAATTACACCTGTCGAGGCTGTTTTTCCTTTTTCCCAGAAAATGATGTACAACCCAATTTCACTGGTCATTTTGGCTTTTAAAGATATGTATTTTTTTCCTATAAAAACTCTACCAATAGTTTTTTTTTTTTAATAATAATACTGAAGTACTTTTTATTTCAAACATATGAAGTAGTTTATAACTACTTCCTGGCATTGCAAACTTTGGCCTTTTCACATTGTATTAGGGTTTTTTTAAAAGGCATTAAGTATATATTGCTTTGAAAGAAATAGTGTATTGTTAAGATGCTGGATCCAGTGGATCAATTTTCAGTATTTGATATAGATTAAATTGTGGCTAACCTGAAAGGTTAAAATAATAATTTATTTAATTTCAGTACTTTCCTGTGCGTCAGTCGGCTTCTATATGGTCTTATAAATTGGTATTTTTCTTTTTTTATGTGTATAACAGTCTCTTTCTAAAGGATAATCTGGAATTAAAAGCAACTATAATTCCAGCAATTGTACTATATACAGGGGAAAAAAAAGAAAGAAAAAATAGAAGTCAGTATTAACAGCAGAGGCAACAAATGATTGGAGCTGGTGTCATGGTTTACATTACTTTCACAATTATTCCAGGTTTGCATATTTCGAAATATATTAGCCCAATTTGATTTCAAAGCTCAGTTATTTGAATTATAAATCATTATGTCCCTCCTAGCTGATCAGTCGTGAAATATCTTTGAATTCATTTACATAATGGAATATGTTAGTCATTCCTTTATGTCTTTGAAACCATAGTGCTCCCTCATGCATGTTTAGCTTTTTCTAATAATTAACTTTTCCACTGTATATTTTTGTAGCAAAATAACTACAGTTTCATTGTTGTTTTGTACAATAACTTGAGGTAAAATATTTAGTTTCAAAAATTCTTTATCCATGTCTTTGTTACGTTATGAGAGGCTGTCCCTTGTAACACAGGGGGAAAAAACCCAACTATGTAGGTTTGTGATATAAAACAGGTAACGCTGTGTCAAATGTTACAGATCGACAAAGGAACATCATCTTAAAACTAGATTAGGAGATTTTCCAATAGCAGCTATAAAATGTATCCTTATTCTGCTTAAAAAGAATTTAATCCATTTAAAATGAAAAGGGAAATCGTTTATTCCCATAAAAGTAATCAAACTCTTCAGTCAATTATGTGCAGGAATGGCAGAGTCAAGCAAGCACCCAGAAAAAAAAAAACAGTAACAATAAGAAGTGTTACGGGTATTTGTTTGTAAAATCTTCAGTGTTTGTCCATGCCTAGGCACTACTGAACAGTCTAAATTATGCAGTCCTGCTGATTATTTCTTAAAGAACTTCATCAACACCAGGGATCAACAGTGTTCAGTAAACCAATGAGTCCTGTTTTTATAATATTCCTTGTCACATATACAAGCCCATAAGTCATTTCATTCATTTTATGCTTCAATGTGGATGTTTCTGGGGTTTGAATTTTTCCGTGGAATTCCTGAAAAAGTGTATTACTATACTCGGATATCACAAAGCCTTTTATATTCCCATTTTACAGATGCAGAACTGAAACAGTGCTATTTAACAGACTTGCCGAAAGTCGTACAGCAGTTTTATGCCAAATGAAGGAGAAACAGGAGTGGGAAAATCCAGGCCATTGCTGTGGCCATTCCCTTGCTCCGTGTTTGCGAACATCCCTTCTGGCAGCGGTTGCCTCTGAGCAAAAGGTCACGCTGGTATCAGCATGGCAGTTTTTGGAATACAGTGTTGTCTCAACCCCAAATGTTTGAACCAACTGGGACAGGGAATCGCTGTGTCCTCACGCTATTAAAGATGTCCGTAATTCACCCAGCCTAGGGAGAGGATTCAAGTTGGGAAACAAATCTTGACCATCTGAGCTTTACAGGCTTTGAGTTTTCGCAAACTCAACTTTTGATTTAATACGATTTCTCATGCTTTTTGATAGAAACCTTCAGAAAAATACTACATTTCATCAGGTGTAGTTGCCTAGTAAGGGATGCTGGAATAGGTGCTTTGCAGAATATGTGCAGTCCAGGAAACTCTGTCATTTGGTGTGCGTCTCCCAGGGAGCCTTTGATAGAAGAGGTGCAGACAGAGCCGAGGTGATCGTGCTGGGCTGGGGGAAGCCTCAGTTGCAGGGCTTTGCCGGAGGGATGTGGTGACCAATCTTCAATTTTATAAAGTTGAAGGAACTGGGACTTCTGTGGAAGTATGTATAGATAGATCCAAAATTCCCAGCTCTACTTTGCCACAGACTTTGCTCTGAGACTTTGTATGTTCTTAAGAAATTTCCATTTAGTTCTTAGACATCTGAAAATACTTGGTTAAGTGTTTAACGTAGCTTAGTACGTACAAGATGCATTTTCATCTGTCATAACTGAAAAAAAAAAACCAAAATGCGATTTTTGATGGATCTGGAAGATCACCTCTGTGATTTCCACCCCATTACTTCAGTGAGGCTTAGGCCTGCCAAGCGCCAGTCATCTTCAACACAGCCACTTGCAAAACCACTTTTTTCTTTTTTTCTTCTTTTTTTCTTTTTTACATGCTGATAACATGGGTCTATCTGGGGAAAAAACAACACCATTTATTAGCAGAAACTCTCCGTTTAATTATAAAAGTCATTTAGTTCATTCATCTCTTTTGTGACTAGAATATATGCCATGAAAAGTAATTGCTTTAATTAATAATAGATTGTGGTCTTTAAAGTTCTAAAGAATATCTCCATGACACATATTTCTAGATGAAATTCAGATAATTTTTTTTAACATGCATTTGTTGTTGTTTCAATTGAGGGTTTTTTCTCACTAAAAATTCCTTAAAGTTTGTACAACCCAATGATACAATCGTAACGCTGTGAGGCTGATTTTTCCTTAATGCCTGCTACTTATAGTCTCTTGAAAAAGCTTGTGAAAATTGAGGCTGTGAAATTCATGCTTCAGAATCACACAGTAAGTTTCCTTACGGCGTTAAAAAACATTGTGTGTAGTGAATTTTGTAGAACACTTAATTTTTTGTACTCTTGTGTGTCAACAGAGTAAGCATTTCCCTTTCTTGGGCGTCAGCGATAATTATAGCCTCAGTGACCTTCGGTGCCGGACGGTGTTCTACACTGCTCTCACGCGGCTCCTCATGGTGGATTTAGGTAAGGTCCTTCTCCCATGTCCCCTAGACACCACTGTCTTGTGTAATACTGTGAACTTTTAAGGTTATTAAGCCCATCAAACAGCAGTGTAATTGTACAGTAAATGTGTTATCATTGGTATTTAAATCACTGCCCATCAACTTTGGAAATTTATGGCATTGAGGAATACCAATGTATTTGTTTGCCTTCTGTTGGAGAAATAAGCAGGAGGAGTTATTTTTTCCACAGAAGCACTTTTTGCATTAAGTTTGAAGATTTACAGCATTAAGTGCTTGAGTGTTTTGCATTTCCAGGTGACATACCGACTATGCCAGAACCTTCCAGCTTGTAGTAGGTTTTTTTAAATTTCACTTCTTCATGCAAGTTTCCAATATACAAGACCACCCAAGTTTTAATAAAAATATTGACAAGAGTTCTGCAGTTCAGCCAGAAATGCTTAAGCATGCATTTGGGGTTACCTTTTGAGTTGTCCTTTGGAAATGAGGGAGGTTGGACACATGTAAAACACAGTGCACTCTTTAATAGCTAGATGTGATAAAAGACCTGGTAAATTTGAATCCAGGCACTGCCCTTGGCCACCGGAGTAAGAGGCAGAACTCAGCCTGTGTGGTTTGCTCTCTGTTGGCTAAATGGGGAAGGCTGGACTTCTCAAAATGAGCACTGAAACAAATCCCATGTTAAAGAAGCCGTCGGTTAAGAATGCAGTACTTCTCCAATTGCCTCTTCTGAGCCGGCTTATGTCTGCTGAGGCTCTGCCTTCCCTGAGGATGGATGCCTGTAGGTGTTGCGAGGGGGGCCGCTGGTGGGGGCCTTCAGAAAATGAGAAAAGTCTTCTGTCTCCTGATTTCCAGCCCTCATACAAGGAGGGCTGCACACCTAGGCAATGCAATATATGTTCAGAAGAGAGCAACACAGTCATAAGCCAACAGTAGTTTTTCCTCTCCTGTACTGTCTGCTGCTGAATAGTGCTGAAAAGAGTTAACTTCGAGGCAAGACTGAACTGTATTTATCAGCTTTTTCTTAAAGGATGGCAACTGTGAGCTGGACCTGGATTTACTTGTGGTTAAACTGCTTTCAATACTGGCTCAGTGTTGTATAACATAAGCAAGAGGTACATTTTCTAATATAAAATGGGTTACACATGCAGTTTCAGTGACTTTTCCTACAGGGTGGGGAAAAGATTTGGTAAAACCAAGATCACAGGTATTAAGAATTACATCTCAAAGTAGAGATTGTGTAAATATATGTCAGACAAAATGCAGACGGGTGATTTATGACTGGGTACGCGCTGATAGAAGTCGTGGTTTCTCCGGATTAGCAGCTCCACAAGATCTGAAATGATTAGGAATATCTGTAAAGCATACCTCAATATTTCCTTTGTGTTTCTACTGGAATAAATTTGGGTCTGAACTGATAGAAAAGCACATCTAGAGACACAAACAGGTGCAAGTTGCTTTTAGGATCCAAATTCAAAAAGTAAGGCATACACAAACTGTGTTTGTGCAAGCATTGCATGGCAGCATTCTTGTGAATCAAAAGATATTTTCAAACTGTGCAAAATGGCTTTTTGAGACAAAAAAAGCAGTGTACCAATTGTCTTCTCTGAGGTTTGTTTTTTTTCAAATTACATCAGCTTTATATAAAATCCGTTTATATGAATGATAAACAATTTACGTGGAAACAAAATTAAGATGAACTTTTATCGGTGGGGGTTGTTTTTAGTAATTGTTTGATGTAGAAGTATTTTTTGGAGATTAGTTGAATACAGTAAATTCAGAATATTTACATTTTGAACAATGTGCTGTTGGGAGCGATTGGCAAAATTTAATCGTAGGAAAGAACAGCAATATATTAATTGGTGTTTGCTTCAAAATGCACTTCGGTTTCTGTTGAATTACTTTAAGGTCACATGAGTATAATTAGACTTTGAATTCCTTATGTGGCCCAGGCTGTGCATTTAATTTTTTTGTCATTTAGAATTGCATCGTTTTGTCCAAGATTCTTAGTCCAAGATTCCTAAAGTAAACTGAATATTTGTGTGAAGTATATAGCAACCAAAACTAATACAAGAACACCAGTAAACGTTATGTTTAAATAAAAGTTTTTCCTAGGATTAATAAATTTTAATTTATATTTTTCTTCTGCACTACCAAAAGGGGTAGATCCAAGCTGTAGAAAATACCTTCAGGAGCTCTTGGGCGTGATTTGTCAGGGTGCTGTGCTTACAGGTATATGCACTCATGCTCGGCGCCAAACCTCCCTAAGTGAAGCAGGTTTAAAACACTATTGCCGTAAGCCACACACAGAGCTACTGTAACTTGCGAGGCATCTCTTTTCTTTCAGATGACATAAGGATGTGTATGTGTAGTTTGACTTACCAAAAATGAAGAATTTGCCATGGTGGGTTTGTTTAGCATAGTTTCTTCCTTTCCTTATTAATATCGTACTCTTGATGGGATGTGAATGTGGCTTGTACAGGAATGCAAAAGAATTTATAGGTAGTAATTTGTGTTGCTTTTCCAAAAGTTACAAATTATTTGATTAATAGGGCAATACTATGTAGGATCCTAATTGTATATTCTTTCTTGACTGCCTACACTGAAATTTAAAACAGAAATAGCACAGGAGGTTTCCCCTTACCCCATTTCCAGAACTAACCAGTTTGTCATTAAAGTGTTGGTCCCAGTCAACATTGGACATTCTGGTAGTCCTTTGGACTGCTGTCCTGGTTTAACAAAGTACGCTTGCGATTCTACCTTCTGGGAGGGTTCATCTTGAATTTGGATGTGTGCATAGTATCTTCGTGGAGATTATCTTCTAATGATAAGCAGCAGCCTAGATGAGAGGGAGTATTATTTTTGCAATGTTGTGACAACTCCAGTTTCTCCTGAGAATTCTACAAATGGCAATTGAGCGCCGATCCTGCAGAGAGCGGTACCCAAATAGCTTCTGTCAGCCTCTACACTGGCATGGGACAATACCGGCATGGGACTCTTTCTGAATGCTTGGTCTTTATTTACTAATTTTTTTGCTCTGAGGAAAATCTAATGAGCAATTAAAAGGAGAAAAGCATCAGGATATGCAATGCATATAGAAATAGTTTAGCTCCTAGGAGGGTGAAAGAAGCTGGTAGAGCAAAGAGATTGGGAGCACAGAAACTAATACTGTATTGGAACTGCCTGAGGAGCTGGAGTTGGCAAAGGAAGGAGATGGAAACAAAAAGCTGGAGGAACAGTCTGGGGTTACTGTGATCAGTCAGAAGAGGACATAAGGGTCCAGAGAAGATAAATAAAAACACTGACTGGCGTTGAAAGGAGCAGAGGGAAGATGGCAGAGGAGACGGGCAAAGATGGACAGGATGGGATTTTCCCAAAGTCCACCAGATGCTATTGCTGCCAGCAGTAGCTTTGAAATCTAGCACAACGCATCTCAGCCTCTTCGGTTCTGCTCCAGGTGCAGGATGCACGTTGCAGGTTGGGTCACTTGCTTTGCTGGTTTAAGGAAGTTCTTGAGCATAGATTGCAACGTGAAGGGTCCATAACTGTGGCTGGCCAGTGCAGTAGCAGTAAGTTATTGAAAGTATTTCCTTTGCTTTAAGGAAAAAAATCTGGAAAACTGGGCATGAAAGCCATGTGTTAAAGGGAAGCAGTTCAGATCACAGAGCCAAGTATTCAGAACTGAGGAAATGCCATAACTGGGATTGCCTCTGCTGCTTTCCTTTCCTCTCCACTGTAAATATTCACATTGTTGTGAGACGGTTTTAATTGCAGGATCACAATTATTTGTCTCAGAGGATATTTGCCTCTTTCAGTCCAGAAGGTGTGTCATTCTAACTTAATGAGAAGCTACTGAGTATTTCGATTTTCTTTTTTTCCTGTGCAGTGTGAGGAGCGGAAAAGGCCTTGACTGCTTAGCAACAACCAAAACCAATAGTGTCTTATCAACACTATTCCCATCCCAAACCCAGAACACAGGACTACACCAGCTGCTAGCAAGAAAGACAACTCCATCCCAGCCAAAACCATGATGGTTGTCCTCTGGATTTATGTCTTAGTCCATGCTTTGCTTTCTGTCATGACTATTTTTCTGCTTGGCCTTTTCTCTCGCTCTTAACTCTTGTACTGGAGTGAGTGGTTTGGTCTTTGCAATGTTCCTAGAGATCAGAGGCTGGAATTAGGCCCATTTTACAGATGGGTGTATGAAGTGTAGAAACTAACACTAACCGACACTAAGCTGACACTAACTTTGCACAGCCAGCTTGACATACAAAAGACTGCGTGTAACTTCCGTTGCAACTTAGTTTGCCAGACTTGCCAATGCAGAGAGAAGAGAGAGAAGCCCTATAGCAAAGAGCTCTTTAAAGAACATAAATTAAATTCCTACTCAGAATTACTCTCGAGGGGACTCTGCATGCAAGAGGCAAGCTACCCTCATTAAGGGCCTAAAGATAAGTAGCGTAACTACCAATCCTCGTGCAAATTGCCATTTCTAAAAAATTGTTTATAGGTCCTTGTTCAGTGTTATGTCAAAACAAAACCAATCCAGACTTCCAGGTTATCTTTCAGCTGTCTAACCAAGACAATCTCTTTTTTCCCTACCCACAACATCTTGTTTCTTTTACTTTAAATTCACACCTTCTGAAACAAATGAAGGAATAGTGTCACACGAATAACCCCAACGCAGTCCAGATTTATTTCCATGGCAGCTTCATTCTGTATACTGAATAGGTAGGAGGTAGAAAAAATAGCCTATGATCATTTAAACATCATACTAAAAAGTACACATGTGAAAGGGTCTAATTTATTGTTGCAGTTTTAAATTTAACATTTTCTAACTGTTGAGCCTTGGCGTTCTTCCGTGAATATTCTTCCAGGGTACTGAGCAAATGCTGTCAGATTAACAGAGAAAGCAGAAATACAAAAGAGAAGGCTGTGAAATGCAGAGACGTGCCAGTCTCAGATACACGTTGTTTGCGATCAACAATTCATCTTCTTTGTTTATAACTCAGTAAAAATATGTCAAACCTCAGGTTTTTGTTTCTGTAGGTCATATTGAAAGTTCCCATGATGTCAGTGAGATTTTTCTATAAAAGCCTAAGAGACTGACCCCTCCGAACAACAGGCTGAATACGGTGTGATGCTTTTTGTTTTGATTTCTTTTCCTGTAGGTGAAGATGAGGATGAGTTTGAGAATTTCATGCTCCCCCTCACAGTTTCGTTTGAAAGCGTGACTCGGATATTCAACGGTAGTTTTGAACAAGAAGAAGCAAAGGTAGGTTTGTTTCAATTCTAGGGAAAGAAATTCTTGATGGGAAGAACTAATAGTGGGGCAAGCATTTAGCAGCAAGCTTGTCATCTCTCCTCTCTGTCTCTCTTGGTATGTATATACCTGTATACTTAGATGTATATTTATACCTTATATATATTATATATTCTATATAATTAGAAATCTAGACAGTTGAGATACAAAGGCTACGAATGACTATCCTAAATAAACTTTGTACAAAGAGTTTATAAAGGCCCTGGGATTTTTCATCACTTTGCAAATCAAGTTGACCTCATTTGATCCCCATTTATAATTAAAGGGACAAATTTGTCTTCGGTGATAGCTTATCTGTTTCATATGTCATATTCCCCTCTGCCATGCAAGTGTCCTGCTTGCGTATATTAACGTATTTATTTGGGGGCATGAGGAGACATGTTGTAACACACTTGATAAAACATTGCTGCTTTAAAGTATTTTTTCAAACAAGAATTTATTATATAAATCAAGACTTTATTAAATGGCTGGGCATATATGTATAAATAAGAACTGGTCTTGAAGTATTGTACCCTTAAACTGAACAAAGTGATTAGGATAACTGATGGCTAAATAAGGTTTTTATGTGCCTGTGGGAGCCATATTAGGATTGATTTGACAAGTCAGTTCAGCTGTGGCAACAGTCATAATATCTAGCACAACATTATGTTTTATTAGTAAAATCCTTAAGTGTAGCAAGCTGTTTGTGTCAAAACAACAGTATATTTTAGGGAAGGAAAAGACTTGCTCGATACAAGCTGCATCATCAGGAATGATAATATATTAGAGCACTATCACATTAAAGAGATCCCCTTGTACCCTCACTGCATAAATAGTTAACAGTGTGCACTGGAGCGCTCCTTTCAGCTACATGGGGTCATTATGAAGAAACCCGCACTGTAATTTTTAATTTGCCGTTTTAAAATACGATGGAAACTTAAATATTACATCATCATATTTATCCCCTTCCTTTCATAAGAAAATAAACAGATATGCTAGAAATATTTAGTACTCTGACAGTACCAGAAGATGCACAGTTCACAATAATCACTTGAATTAAGCTGATATTTTTTAAAAAAATAGTACTTAAGGTTATTTCAACAATTAATTACTTCTGGTTTCCTCATTTGTTGTTGCTTTATGTATTTAATTTTAATATGTTTTCATTTATTAGATGCAGTTTATCTGTCTCGGATTCATCTCTTATATTTTCAAGTTATAAATCCCAAAAATTAGAACGAAGAGGTCATTTGATAGCATCACCCTTTCTGTAGGCAACGCTATTTATCTCGTGTGAGGATTGAGTTTATTAAAATAATTTTGCCGTTGTCCTGTCTGGTTTGCTTGAAACCATCTTAGTAGAGAAATTTTAATGGAGTGCCAGTGATATATTCCTAAACTAGCAAGTTCTTAACGACCCTGGAAAGTGACTGCTTGATTACACTTTAACGGTATTTGCAAATAAAATCACAAGTAATTAAGGGGAAATCTCCAGGCTTTTGAGCAAGTTTGATGCATGATAACTGCCTGATTCAGCTTCATCTAGAGTAATGCTGTGTAGACAAGAGCTACTGAGATCAATAGCAACATAATGATAGTGGCAGAATTAAGTGAGTAACCTGAGAACTGTGTCTTCAAAATGCATGCAGCTGCCACGAGCCAGGGCCACACAGTGCACTCCCCGCTTCCGTCCTAAATGTTCATCAAAAGACGCCCTGCAGGAAAATGGAGTTAGATGCTCTTTATTGCTGATCGTGTCTCTTGCCACATTTATCAGGGAAATTGGATTAGCAGTTGGCAGCTGCAGGTAGACAAGGTTCTGCAGTGATTAAATATGCAGCTTGGCTGCATTTGTTGTGACAGACCTTTAGTAAATTCTACTGTAAGCACCATCTGTCTAATTTGTATAAAGAAAACTTGGTGCTTTAAGCTACTGATAAAGAACTGAATCTGTTGCTTTATCATAAACAAAACTTTTGCTCTGAATTCTCTTAAACGTAATTTATTAGGTTAAAGCTATTTTTCTATCACGATGAATAAATAATACATGCAAAAGTGCTTTCAGGTACTTCATTTTGTGAGTACTGAAAAAAAAAACAGTTCGGTTCTTCAATAAAATGCTTAGTATTCCCATCCACGGGGAGATGACACTGTTAAAATATCACTATGAAAATGGTCCAGGACTGCCAAATCCATTTAATTTGTGGTTTTTACTAGGACTTTCTAACTGGCTGGGGTTTGTTTGAGTTTTTTAATATTTCTGAAATACACCGTTGAAAAACAGTCACAACAAGGGTGCTCTTTCTTTTTAAAATATATTTGTAATCACTAAATCTGCCTACAAAACATATGTTTAGGTTTCTTTTCCAGGGAGATCAAATATAATTGAAGATGGCTTAAGTAATTGTATGCTTTGCTTTCCTTTTTTCTTCTTTTTGGCTACTTCCCTTCTTCACATTTTTATATTAATAGGAAAAATGTCTAGTATTAAAACAGTGGCTAATTTTCTCCTAAGATTTTCAAGCTTTCTCTTGACAGTCGGGTTAAGTAATATATCGACTGGGCAGCCGGAATGTCAGTAGTACTTTGTTTATCGTTGTGACATCATNGTTAAATAGCAACGTTGCTATCTTTAGCTGGTTTGTAGAAACTCCATGCTGTTAAATTATTTAAAATCCTTGATTTTCAGCTTGCACACATTAAAAGTTTTCACACTAAGTGCCAAATGTTGCAAACAGCACTTTAACAGAATGATTTTGCTTTGATCCCTGTAGCAGTTCCTGAATAATTTATCACAGGTTATTGCCTTAATTCTGGAGAGGGATAGAGCAATAAAGGCAGATGAAAACACTCCAGTTGAAACACCTTGGGGCCTGCTCATTCCTCTGACACGGCTCTTTTGTTGGAACTATTTAGAGGTTATTAAGACGTGTCTCCAGAATTAAGAGTATGCTGTAAGGATGAAGACAGCCATCTTAATTCTAAAGACAAAGCGCAATGACCCTTCACCTTTTTTTTCCTTTGTTGTTATTATATAGTAGAATTATGAGGGCAATATTATAGCTGCACCCAGTAGTGCCACTATAGTTAAGGGTCTGTCAGACTTCCCATTACAAGCCCCGTTTTGGGGGTGGGTGGCGTGAGTAGTCTTGTCTGTTTTATATTGCATTAGTCAGACACTTGGCACGCATTGGCGACTCACAGGGTGAGGTTTTTTTCCTGTGAATATTGAAATCTTCAGCTCCTTTCCTTTGAAAAATCTTCTTCGGGACTTTGAAACAAAATACTTGAATTTATTTTAAAAATTACTTTGTTTTCCTTCATCTTAAGTAAACCTACCACTGACATTCAGGGAAGAATATTTCAAAACCAAAATCTGAACAAAATTGTTTCATTAGCAAGAAAAGCAAAGAAACCCACATCCTGCTGACAAGCTTTTGCTCTGTTTCTTGTATTCACTGTCCTTCGCTTCTCATCTTCCTCGTCTCACAGTTGCCAGTGGCGTTATTACCTGTTACTTTGCCCCAGAAGTGGCCGGTGTTCACTTGTGAATGGAGCAGTGGCTCCGTGTTTTCTTCAAATTACTCTGTTAAGTTTGCAAGACACTTCCAGTCCCACAGGGTGACAGACAGAAAGTAGATGTGTAAGTGGTTAACATTGTTTGTCATTAATAAATTTTATGCACATAAGCACATAAATGGACTAAAACTAGACTGTCTTGGGATTTTAGGATGTTGGTGGGTTTTTTTCTTACTAAATGTGACTTAAGCAAGCGTGGAATCGAGGGTGATTTTTGCTCCTATGAGAGTTTAAAGATATTTTTACCAGTGACTTAAATGGATCAGGATTTATTTCAGGATTCCATAGGCTATTATATGGACTGTTGGGACATTGCCAACTGTAGGCAGTGTTAGTTTATAAAGTTGAGTTCCGATGGATAATACCTAAACCACTGAGTTTGCTGGGATTTTACAGGCCAAGAATATTATGGTGCCTTGTAGGTTGAGGTAATTTCTTAAGAGTAGTGTGGTTGATGCTATGGGCTTTTTAATAACAATCAGGTTACCTTCAAATCAGGTATTGTTATTAAAAAGCCCATAGCATCAACCACACTACTCTTAAGAAATTCAGGTAATTTAAGGAATAGAAAAGCAAGAAGTGTAGTTTATGTAGTAGTTGTTCTCCTTTCTTTGGAATTCAAGGTCAAATGGTATCCGAAATTGCCTGGTGTTGGTGTAAATTCCCAGAAATCCGGGATCATGGTTTAAAGAAAGTTGCACATCTACTTTTATTAATAGTTTTTAAAGTCTTACAACCAAACTGTTTCTTAAATATTTTTGCAAAAGAGTGTTTTCTTAGAACCGTTTTTTTTTTTTTTTATAAAGGCAGAGTAAGCATGATGGAGGGATATGGGTTTGGCTGGTTGTCCTTCTCTAATCCATGTTCCAAGCCCCAGTAAGATCGTGAGCTCTTTCCCTCCCAGCACATCCTCAAACAAAGGCAAGTTCCCGTCTTGCCAGGGGCTGGAATTCCCCTTGTTTCCTGCTCCAGCCTGTCCTTTGTGCCGGCTTGTTCATCTCCCTTTTGTGCCTGGAATGGACAAAGGAACCAAAATCAATCAGGAAGATTTCCGCTTCCTTGTACATATTGTTGCATCTCTTCAGAAAGAACTATAAAGTGTTACTGCTGAGTTCTTTTAATTCTATTTTGGCCACCATGTCTGCTAACCGGTTATTTTCTGCATGGACAAAACAGCACACAAAGTATGAAAATACAGATGCATATAAAGTTACAATTTCATATTGCATCTTCTCAGTATTGAACACTTCCTCTCTAGTGATTTCAGAGTCCCATTAAAGTTAATGAGAGTTGAGACCTCTCAGCATCTTGCAAGTTCAGGCCATTTCGACGCGCAACAGAAAGGAAATGCAAATATTAAAATACTCCTAGCAACCTCACCGACGGTTTGTAGAGAATTCGATTAATCCTTGCATAAATCTATGTACATGCCATCCAGGTCAGCTGGACTGACGGGGCTGTATGTGAAAAGTAGAAATTAGCCCGTGTGTAAGATGACATTTAGCGGTTTAACAAGGTATCAGCCATAATTTGCTCTTTATGTCAGCAAGTAAAAATTAATATGTGAATCTTACCTTTTGTATTTCTCAATGCTATAAATATTACAATGTTAGTACCAAGTGGAACATTATTACAAACTCTGGTTTTAAAGAGAGAAATCCTTACTGGTTTTTTTGCCATGCTTCTGTGATTTTTTTTTTTTACCAGACTTTGCAGTACTGTGGTCTTTTATTATGAAAAAAAAAACAAAAAAATACAAACCCCACCTGCAACACTTGGATAAAATTTATTAAAACTACTCAATTATTGAAAAATATTATTTATGTCTAAGTAAATTGCAAAGTTTGTTTATATTGTTAAAATATTTTTTCATTCACCAGTGTTTCTTATTGATGTCTATTAATTATCTTTAAAACATCCCCTTAGTAGGGGCTAATTATCTATGCATAAAATGTGGTCTGCATTTGAGCTGGAAGGATTCTGAAGCCACGCTTCAGTCATTAAAGGGGAAAAAAAAATCCTGCTCAGAACTAATGTTAATACAGGTAGAGATTTGCATGGTCTTCTGTAAACACAAAAGTTGCTTTTTGAAGAAACCTAACTTGGAAAAATACTTTTTTTAAAAAAAGAACAAAAGATATGTTAAAATAACAGTACAGCGAGAATCTCGGTGCAACCTTAATTGTAGCTGGTTATGAGTATCAGTTAGTCTTACGCCTAATTCAAAATATTACAAGCTTAAATTAACGTTTTATTGTTATTGTTACTTTAAATATATTAATACAGGAAGCACTTTCAAACTTCAATACACAGGATTCATATTTTATGTTTTAATTTGCATTATTTATTCGGGTAACATAGAATAATCAAAAGCATTTCCTAGTGTTATCACTACAAAACTTGTGGAAAATCTTGTTTGTTCAAAGAATCTTTGTGGGTTTTGATAAAAAAAAAAAGAAAGATCTGAGCGAGACATTTAAACTAATGAATCAAAATCAGATATGTGGTCATTATTGGCTGATTATTACTCCATCTGCTCTGCGCTAACGTGAAAATCAATTACTGTGTCTCTTTCCCACTGGCAGCGTATGTTGATGGGGCTGGCGAGGGATCTTCGCGGGATCGCCTTTGCGCTGAACACAAAGACCAGCTACACCATGCTGTTCCACTGGATGTATCCTTATTACGCTGTGACAATACCAGCTCTGTGCACAGAGGGGTACCAGGCCCCTTGCATTAGTTTAATAGTGCGGCACAGTGGGGAAGAGGAAACAAAGCTAAATGAACTAATGTGTAATCAGCTAAAATTACAGCACAATGGCAACCATGCAGTTAACTGGGAAGGACTGGGGAGAGGTCACTTTTTTGTTGTCACACTACTCGGCGAGAAAACCTATCCAAGTGCTTTTCTTCCCTTCATAAATCCCCAATGTTTTCACAAAAAAAAAAAAGCTGCATCTTTAACTGCAAACACAACGTACCTACATTTGGTTTAACATCGAAAGTGCTTCAAAAATACTATACAAGTGCTATCTGGGGAGATTTCTCTCTCTGGTATGAATCATGTCTTTAATTTAGTCAGTTACTTTCTATTTATGTCAACTCTATTAATATCGCAACACCTGCAGTCTTCTTGATCCAGAAGAAAATGGACATCTGCAAACAAAATTATAATCTTTAGGCTGTAGTTTCCTTCAATAAGTAATGATAATGGAACTCTGTTCGCTTTAAATATTGTATACATTTTCATGCCAACAAACACAATACTCATGGGTATTTTCTTAATACTATAGAAAAATGTTTTGTATTTTTATAAATACAGTAGCTGTAATTCTCTCTTCGCAATCATATTAGTAACAAACTGCTGAAATACACAGTGAAGCAGCTATGAAAATATTTGGTTTATAATTTAGATCCCTCGAAGCTATGGAAGTTAATTATGTATTTGTTTATTTTATGGACAGAAAAAAAAAACAACATTCAAATACAATGACATGCTTTACTAGAAATCAAGCTTTTAAAAATATTTTAAGTAAATAATAAAACCCTACTGCTCACTAATAACCTTTCTGGTTAAGAAAGAGGGATGCGTCGATATAGAATCGCAACTAGGAAATTAGCCTTTGAGGATTGAAAAGCTGTACGGCAGAGCCTGGTGGGATCTGATAGATGTCCTTGTGTGGTGGGCAGTAGGGTCCCGATGCCCGTGCAGATAAACCCTATTTGAGACCTTCACAAGCCTGCAGTGATTCTGGCCGTGTGCAGGGTCAGCGTGCAGAAAGTAAGCCCAAAACATAAAGCAATATAATCTTTATTTCTCTTAAAATCAGTGGAAAGCATCCCTTCATTTCATTTTTAGAGGACTGGAGGAAAGAAAAGAAAAAAAAAAAAAACCCAAACCAAAAAAAACACAAACTGCTGAAGCCAGACTGTGAATTAGCATCTCATTTTCTAGTGGGCACCATTGGGTACATTTAACTTCGTTAGTACTGTTTGTGCTTGTGTTCCCCTAAAACTTAATAATAAAAGCAGGGAGATATGTAAAAGCAGCTCAGTGCTGCTTCCATTTCAGATTCTTTTTACTTGGTTTTTCCTAGTGCAGCATAGGAGTATCATGCTCTTCTCCTGTGCAGAACTGCAAATCTCCAGTTGGAAGAGGAGGGATAAGAGAGATTTACTCCTCTCCATTTGAAAGAGATGGATTCATCCGTCGAGGTGTTTCTTTATACAAGGATCCAGGATATATAATCCTGGGGGCCCTTTCCTGATTATTTTTTTTAATTAATTTATTCCTTCCATTTTACAAATTAAGTTTATTTCAAATAAATAAAAACAGCCTCCAACTTTTGGATTTTGTTATTCTGCATGAACAATAAAAATAGATTGAAATGTAGCTTTGCGTGGAATTCAGAGCTCAGGCCTTCTCAGTTTCTTTTGCCTTGTGCAGGTTCAAATTTTTATTTTTCCTCCTCACCTTTGGCTGTAAAGGATGAGCGCATGCTTCTGTTCAGGGGATTTCACCTCCTTTTGCTGAGCCTGGCTTCATCCAGGTATCGATCCAAAGCATTATAGCAGAATAAGCTGCTGTTATCACAACTCCTAGTTACCATATATAAAGACAGAAATGTAAATGGGAGGAAAAGGGAGGGTCAAATGCCAATTTTATCACAAAAGTTTAAATATCTTCTGATAAACACATTTATTTTGTAATTTCAAATATATCATCAGAAAATGGTTTTAATAGCAAAGAAAAGCTGTTTTTCAAACAGATTTTATTCTGTTATGTTTGAAGCCCTAGTATTTCAATATTGAAAATGGCAAATACAGGATATTAGCCAAAATAAATCTGATTTACTTGCATTTCTTCAATAAATAAACAATACAAAGAGGCAAGGGATAAAAGGCTAAGCTTTTCATATACCATAAGCTGATGTTTATTCTCTATTGAAAACCGTCAGATACAGTCACTTGTATATTGCTGGTAGAAGAATGTATTGATAAACTTTCCAAGGGATTGCAGGAAATATTTTGGTTCTAAGCCCTGTCCGTAACACAACAAATGACGCTCGGTAATCTCTCACCTGAGAGATTCTTCTATTTTTTTCTGATCGCAACATTTAGGATTTAAGTTTTGTCCAGTAGATGGCAAAAATGAGCAGAAATAATTTCTTTTAAGCCCTTTTGGTCCAGGGACGGGAGAAGGAGGGGAGGAGGCACGGGGGACACAGTTGTATCTTGTATTTTACCATTATGATTGAGTTATTAGGATCCTGGTTTAGAGGTGAATCGTCAGGTATGCTGAAGCTGCGCTGGATTGCCAAATAGGGCTGTTTTGTAGCAGGCTTGCTTATACTAATTGAGTTTCTCTAGCAAATCAGGCTCCTTGGAAAAAGGCCAAAGGCTTTTCATAATTGTATTGACAAGAAAATGAATATGATAAATGGTGTTCATTCAGCTGAGACAAGATTTATAGTTTTCCTCTGGCAAAGGATGAAGAGAAAATACTTATAATAATAGTAAAACTTGTTTTAAAGTTGCATTAGGTGATCTCTCAAAAGACTTCATTAAAATATTTCCAAATATTTTAAGCAGCTCCAAGTGTTAAGTATAGCATCTTCCCAAAGCATCCGGTAATGGAAGATGAAGAAAAACATCGCACAAACAAACCAAAACAAAAAAAAAACCTAAACCCCTGGATATGAAAGTCATTTATTCTTCCTGAAATATTGATATGTCAAGCTGTCAATGACGATTCCAGTACCAGAGCTTTGGAAAGTTTATTTGCCTTTTGTATTCCAAACATGTGGCCTCTGTAATTTGTAGGTCAGTCCTGGACACACAGGTGTGGCCTGAAAAAAAAAAGATGCCAATTGGAGCAGCATCAAAACCTGGTTTTTCTTACCAGTGACGGTTCTCCTTATGTATTTCATTCTGCTGTTTATTTGAAGACCGCCTGGGTAAGACGTTGAATGTTTAATCTGTTTTCCCCCGTAGTAATATCAGGCTGTAGTCTCAGGCCCTTGGTCTCGCAGTCGGCTACGTCCATGGAGATTCAGTTGTGAGTTCAGGGCAATACCCACTTTTTTCTTACTCTCATTTAGTGTTTCTTACAGTTAGGTGGTAACCCATAGGCAATTTCTCCTGTGTTCCTCCGAGTTGATTCTCAGTAGTTAATGACTTCTGTTGTCAGTAAAAGAAAAAGGTTGCAATAAGGAAATGGGTTGCAAGAATAAAATTATTAGGTTGACTCAGAGTTGCAGTCAGCTAGATAGCACATAGTATATGCGTGAGTGCATGGAATTGGCTGCCCATATTAAAATATCTATGTGTCTAGGTACGTAGACACTAAGTTTATAGAAAAGTGTTCCGCCATTGAGATGTTTTATCTAATGGTCATTTAAAAGTTCCAATTCACTGAGATATTCGGATATCTGATTGTATGCAGCTTCAGATGTGGATGACTAGAACAAGCAAAACAACCTTTTCACCACACTACCATTGTTACGTATTCCAAATTCGCATAGTATTTCTTAACAAAATAAAACCCTGGGCAGCAATAAGATGGCTTGTTAAAAATGATTCTATTTTTTAAGAATTAGATTTTTAAGTTTATATGTTTTAAGGATTCATGATTAGGGACAAACTTGAGAGAGCCAAACAAACAGCTGTAGAGACTGAAATTTCCTGATGACAAGAGAAGAGGAGAACGCATTTTCTCATGAAACGAGACTGCCTGATCGGTAATCTGCTTGTAATAGCTGTTATTGCCAGTTGCATTGATTCAAACACCAGTATTGTTTTTTGCAGTTTGAATTCCTTTGAGCTTGAACTGACTGGTCAGGTTAAGTTCATGACTTAGCCAGATTCCTTGAAGCTTGTGGTTAAAAACACTTAAAAATAATATGTTTAAAACCAATTTATTCCAGTTTATTGGATTCAGAAAAGAAATAATAAATTGGCGAAGCCTTTCTGTTGACCCTAGCTTTTATAAAATTTGCCTATAGTTTCCAGTCTTTCCTTGTTAATGAATATGGACTTAGTGCTTAAGGTTTTGAACTAAGATAGCGAATCATATTGGATGTATTAGCAGCCTTCGATACTGATGACTTACATTTGGCTGTCAAGTTACTCTCTTCTCCATGAAATCTGAAAAGGCAATTGTTTTCTCCTGCATGGAATTCCACAGTGGGGCTTTGTAGCCTTGCACGGTCTCCCGTGTGTGGGGCTCCGAGGAAGTCTAAGGAAGAGACTTGACTTAGGGTTATTGATAACCCTAGGGTAATTAATAGCACGGCTCGGTTCCGTACCTTACATGACATCTGCTGCATCTTGAGAATAGTGACCACCTCTGTTGGGAGTGAGCTGGGTTGGAAGTCCACCTTGGAAAAAATGGAACTGGCATTAGTGAGTTGTTACGGGTATGAGACGGCATGAACCATCTATGCCCTTTGAGGATATTTTAGATAAGCGAGACTTCAGTTTAAATCCCAGTTTATTACTAGCTAACTCTTCATGGTACATTTAACTCTAGTTTGATTTAAAATGGAAGGAATCCCACAAAGGAGCAAGAAGCAAGGCCTAAAAGTGTATTTCCCATGTCAGCTGCAGTGTATGTATTTAATGCCTGCAGTGCCTCAAGCAGCTGGCAGCAAAAATGCCCAAGTTTTTAAGTGCCTCTGACAGACGGCAGTGGCCAGAGTACATTCCGTGTGTCTGCTCAGTGCCGTCATCCTGCAGCAGTGCTAGGTCTGATGGCTTCAGCCTCCACCAGAGCTATAGCCAACTGAGCCATCACTAGCTACGTGTCCTAGAAGCATGTAAACCTTCATGTATTTCAGACTTCTATTTCACGATGCCATGTTGAGTGCTTGGCCTGGATTCTGCTTTGTGAGATTCACAGTGGTTGCCTTTGTCTGAATAGGCAATAGTATTTTCCTAAGAATAGTCGCTATTTCTTGTGTGGTTAAATAAAGCAGAATTATATGACATAAAACAAAGTTAAAAATGAAAAATAAGTTTATTATTAAACAAAACCATTGACTAGATTAACTAGATCATGTTTTAATAGCAAATTGTACAGTTAAAATCCCTTGATTCACTATAAAAAAAACCTGTTTAATTCTTTGCCATTCAAGCTGTGCTACCTCATTTCCATTTACCAGTGTGCATTCTTATCCAAATAAACTCTTTTTGTCAGCATATTGGGAAAACTATGGGTCAGCTTTCTATCATATTGTTGCATAAAATATCTTGATACAGTCAGTGACTCAAGATTATTTTTTTTTTTAAGTTACATAGCAGAGTCTACTAAACTTATTTTTTTTTCTGTATTGCGTTCTTTTAAATCCTGCTTTAAAAGACTGGATCTCTCTTGGGTGCTGATGAGCACACAGCACTCCTGAAGGAGTTCTCAGAAATCGTAACTTTGCTGGTCTCCCCCACACACAGTTTTCCTGAATTCTCTTCTTGAGTGCTCTGGAAACAACTTCATACAATCAAATTGTTCTCAACCATTTATGTTGCAAATATAATATATATGAGGCGGCACTGAAATTTGAGGGACAGATTTTGCTAATATGTAAATTTGTGTTGTTTTTAAATTAAATTACCATTTGTGACTTATGCTATTCATTAAAAATCCAATCTAATTTTATATATGTACTTATAGGTTAGCTTCACATATACAAGCTGCTTTCTTTTTCCTTCATTACAGCTCTGGTATATTAACTATTTCCCACTTAACCATTAATGTTTCCAAAGGATTTTGGATTCTAAGTGGACACCTGCTTAAATTGACAGGTTCTGGCAGTGCCTCTGTCAAAATGAGCTGTGGGGTCTCTGTCTGGCCCACCCCTCTAATGGTGTAGTACAGTTTTAGGGGAAGTTGTTTCCCAAGATGTTGTTTGATGAGTACACTCTTTAACTGCTTTGGTGAAGATACCCTGCCTATATTTCTGTTCTGCAACGAGCTGTGGAACTGTGGTACCGTGAACCTGCATGTACAACCCCCATCTTGAAGCTGATGGCAGAATTCATGCAAAACAGGTAAGAAGCACATGAAATCTATGTAAGTGATGAATACTGCCATGGTGTGCATTCTCTGTTCCATCTTTCTATGTTTTACTTATCCTCATGATGGCTGACCTTGACTTTAAGACAGCTATTTTTGTATTTTGGAACAAAATTTTCAAGCAGAACTCAGCTTTCACTGTCATTGTATTGTTTTACCAAAATGGTAGATGTTACAAAATTAAGGTAAGGATTAATTATAGGAATGTATATGAGAGACTACTGTGATTTTATATTCAATGTTAGTGGAAGTATATGCTTTAACTAGGGATAAATTACTGACTATAATTAAATATCGGAAAATTGTCTGCTGTCAAGATTTGCTGCAGGCTGAATTTTTGCCTTAAGCCAAGCAGCACACACATGTGCCTGTAAAACTCCCTTTGCAGTTTCTTCTGCAACTCAACTCTTCCAGACAAAATAGGGCAGAATGGTATCTAATACAGCAATATTTATAATCAGCATGTAGGTAACTTCTCCCACATCTAAAATCTTCTCTGTGGGCTAACTAAAAAAAGGCCTCAAAATGATTCTGGGAGGTGATTTCAATACTTGACATTGCAGTAGTTAGGTTTTACCACCAGTAACAGAACAATTTATTTTGTGAAATTATCATTACACTTGGAAATATTTAGTGTACTGCCCAAAGGAAAAAAAGATTTTTAAATGAAAAATTGATAGTTAAAAGTCTCTGTGCCGAGTATCTTCAAAGTAATTAAAAGTTTTCAACAAAGCAGTGTGTGTTCTCATCACTTCTCATTTTGCCTTGCAAATCAAACTTTCAAGGAAAAAACTTGAAATGTTTGAAGTTTGAAAAAAATACTTAGTTTAGTCTAGTGAAAGGAAATTGGCACCTTGAAGTTCAGACCTGGCTCCCGGTCAGACGCTGGTGTGTACGATGGGCGCTTAGTCCCTGAATGGCTGCACGAGCCTTATGGCAGGGTTCCCTCTTTCTTGGTTGTGTTGACTTAATGTGACTCCCTCTTTGGTTAGCGTAGGCTAATTGCGTCTTTTATCCTGGTAGCAGTATAATAAATTGCTGGAAAAGTTTAACCTATTTTTATTCATGGTGCAATGCACAAGCAGTATGCTCTCATAGTGCCGCGACTTATTTCAAGGAGGAGATTGTTAAAGCATAAGCACAGCACTCTAAGCAAAGAGGAACTGGAACAATAAATCTTATGCAAGAGGCAGCTCTTCAAGCTACTTTCCATATTCATGTTATGCTTCTACCTATTGGTATTCAGAAAATCTGCCGTGTTCCCTTTAGAAAACATCATCTGGGATGGTGTTTTTTCTGGAGTTGTGTACTGTATTAGCTTTTACAGGTTGGGATGCGTTGTACAATATACTTTGACATGGTTAAAATGTGTTACAGGGTATCAGATTGTGCATTATGCCACTCTGATGATGTTGATCAGATGATGTGCTGGGTTTGGGTGTTTTGCCTCTGCCAGACATTATCATTTTGTGCATATGGAATACACAGATGTTTTATACGAGGCACATTTTATTCATTTATAAACACCTAGATTTACTCCAGAGTTTGCAGGAAAGGACCCTGCAAAGGGGGGCTCGGACAACAAAAAATTGGACTTGCAGCAAGAAGGATACCTGCTGCTATCTGTGATAGGGGTGATAGAAGGGCTCCATGTTTGATCAAAAATGGGTGGCCAGCCAGGGGATACTCTGGTTTACATCACTCAGCGGTGGCTCAATAACCTCCCCAGGGAAGTGTTGGATTCCCCATCATTGGATACTTTTAAGATTCAGCTGGGCAGGGGGCTGGGCCATCTTGTTTAGGCCATGCTTTTGACAAGAAAGGTTGGACCAGATGATCCTTGAGGTCCCTTCCAACCTGGGATTCCATGATTCTATGGAATCATTCCATGACTCCTTTCCCTTTCAATCCAAATAAACACTAAGGGTAAGTTTTGCTAAAGTTACTTAGAAGCTTAAGACCTATATTGGAAGTTAACTTTTAGGCCTGAACTGGAAGTTAGGCTTCATTATCCCAAAGACAAATTGGAAAGATGCAGCGTGGACTTTGGCAAGGGCTTTGTTGGGTTTCCAGATTGGGAACAAACTGGTTCTTGTTGATTTTGGTAATACCTGTGCATCGGGGAGCCAACTTCGTGCAATCTTCTTCAGGTCTGAATGTTCATAAAAAGCATGTGTTACAATTCACACTCGGAGAACTGGCTTGCAATTGCTGCAGATTTGATGTAGCAGAATAACCAGTGGGGGATTAGTTTGCTTTTAAAAGCTATACAGATGCAAAAGCAGGGTAAAAGTTAGCCTAAGCACTTGGACTACGGAGCCTTTGTAGCCACCTTCTGAACTGTGTACAGGCACAAGATGTTCATGGGTCACTGAAAGCTCCATGTGTATTGTCTGGTCACCTTTTCTGGTTGAAACTGTTCTGTCTTTTGTCAAAGGATTGTTTCTTCGGCAACATATGGAGATAACTAGAGATAACGTATCATTGGACTGAGAGCTAGAATTAGGTTATCAAATAATTGTCCCTTGTAATCAGGAAATTTTTTTTTTGTTTTAGGAATGAATCCATTGCAGTTTTCTGCTTCGATGACCATCTGAATATTTTTGCTGTTATTTTTTTAGATCGCAACGTTTAAATTTTGATGTATCATCTCCAAATGGAATTCTTCTCTTCAGAGAAGCTAGTAAAATGATTTGTACCTATGGTAGGTATTCGTTCATGTTTCCTCTGCAGTGTAATTCTTTGCCTGGCTGGTGATATGAAAATCCCGTTAGTTCATATTGCTGAGCACTGATGGATTTGTGGAGTCGGTAGCAGGACAGTAATGTGGCACAGCCAGTGCCATCCCTCTGCAAAGTGCAGAGTTTACGTAGCAGATGTTTGGAGCTCATTGACTTTCAGAGATGAGGGTGCATTCAGGTAGCGTTGTCGCTTGTATCGCTTTTTTAACTGGAACGCCAGTCTTCTAGCAACTAAATATATTTCAGCAAAGATAGAAATACTCATGAGGTGTTTGATCGAGGCTACTGATTGATAGGTGTGGGTTGGTTTTATGTATTCAAATTATATTCCAGCAGTTCCAAAACATAATAGGACCATAACAGCTTTACCCTAGAGCGCTGTTAAAAGTGTTTATAATAAGTTGCTCCATTTTACTACTCCCACTCCTGCATGCAACTGCAACAGGTCTTTGACACCAGCAGTTTATATTACGCTGCAACTAATTTTGTAGCTTACAATTTTGCTTTCTAAATATTTTGAAAGGAACATTACCAAGTTTTTGTAGAGCAACCTCATTTGTACTTTGTGTAAACAGGAAGAGCCATAAATGTCCTGTTACTTTTAAAGAAATAAAATTGTTGCATTTACTGCCTTCAAGTTGCTTTTTGGATCTGGAAACTGTGTGTTACGTAACTGTATAAAAAAAAATTCAAATGTAATTTTGCGTTTGATCTGTAGGGCATGGAAACAGTATACGCAGATTGCATATAGCATTTACTTATGACAGAAAAAATTGCATCCAATTAACTCTCGCTCCTTGCAAAGTCATTTTTCTGTTTCTTTTTCAAATATGTAAAGTACATAGTAAGCTAGCACATTTTTTCAGCTATGTTCTTAAGTAAACTTGTTAGAATAATTAACAAATGAGAAATAAGGTTTTCCATTTATGAAAAGATACAAGGTAAACTTAGATTTTACTACTCAATTTCTGTTAGCCTTTGTACTTAGCTGCTGTAAGCTTTCTTTTAATGATTTAAAAAAAATAATCAAGTGTAGTCATGATGCTGCTTCAACCCTACTTATCTTATGGTACCGATTCCATTGCAGTTATATTTTCCTGTTTAATTTTTTAGATCGAATTTTTAATTTAATCAGCCTTTACCATCCTCTCTGCATTTATGAAAAACATACCGTATTATTGGGCATCTGTCCATCTCGGTTGTTGGCATCAAGTTTCTGAACCTTGCTGAGTGAACCACACTAGCTGGTTTCACCCTGCTTCGTTCCTAATTCATGCCTGAAAAACACTTTGTGAAGAAACCTTTTCTTTTAAGTGCAGCTTTCACAGTGTGTATGTGATGTTGATAAAATTCTCAGCCCTAAAATATCGGTAGCTCTTGCACATAAGGACCAGACAACATTTTCTGTCTCGTGCTAGAATTTAATTGTGCAACGTAAAAGGAAATTTCAGGACAGTGCGGATTTAAGATTTAAAATTAAGCAGTGGAGCTGTAGTGCCTGTTGAAGCCTGTGTTCAAACATGTTGCCCTCTTTGTTAAATTATGTGGGAGATACTTAAGGATGTGTGGCATCTGTCTGGAGATGTGTGCCATAGAAATAAGTGAAATGACCGTAAGAGCTTTCTCTCACGCTTCTCTTTTGTGTCTTTCATAACTGTTTTCCTATGGAGGGATGAGATTTTACTCGACACAGGTTTAAGAGGACAACTGTTCTTAATGTCCTCCAAAAGAAAAGTTTAAAATCACCTAGCAACTAAAAGTGGAGAAAAGAGGTAGATGTGGGAGGAAGCCTCCACTCTATGTATATATGTTTTTTTCATTTTGGTTTTAAAACACATTCATATTATCAGCAGTGTCTGAAAGGGTCCCATCAGTGATCTTTCCACTACGTAGGTGTGACATTTAGAGGAATTATTTAAGTTTTCTTTTCTATGAGTGATTGCTAGCATTTATTCCGGGACTGGACTCACTGCGAAGTCAGTGTGAAATACCTCCTAGTGCAGTGGGCTGAATTTGGCCACTTGGAGCAGAGATGTCAAATAACCCAGCTGGCTCTGCACTGGCACAGATGGGCAGCACTGGCCAGCCCATCGCCAGGGCTCAGCTGCAGGCGCTCTGAAAAACAGCCCAGATTAGCCCTATTGCAAACGGCTACAGCTATTGCTGAAGCGGTCACTATCTTACGCTCTGGGAAGGTTTTACTGCCCACTGTAACTATTTCAAGTTACTACAATTAATCAGTTTTGGATAATTGCTGTTAAAATTTTTAGCTTTTATTGCCAATTACTAGTTCATGAGATTTCCTTTCCGGTGTACAGAAAGACATAACTCTTCTGGAAACATGTTGTAAGGATTCATTACTTTAGTTATGTGTGATATTTTGAACATACAAATTCCTATAAAAATATTGATATTAAGGGATTTTGCATCAGTTCCAAGCACCTTCCTGAAAATCTTAATAATTGTGCTTTTAAGGAAAACTTTAATCCATAATACTCTATGACTTTTCTTCTAAGTGTATTTGTCTTTTAAGCATAAGTAATCTTGGCAGACATCTGGGGAAAAATAAACAAGTAAACCAAGTGATGATGATAAAATTCACTTTGGTGTTCTTGAGCAATGTTTCCAGCCCCACATTCTGAAAAACTGTGTGATTCAGTTAAAAGAATGAATACGTACATGCCTTGCAATCCTTGGGTTCAGCTCTCAAGTTTTCTGCTCTGCCGTTACTGCAAGTAACTTAAAATTCTGAACGTGGTTGACATTCTCACATTCAGCATGATTTTATGGCTGAAGCATTAGAGAAGAAAATAGAAGACACCCAGTAAATGTCAAGAGATGACAACAGACAGTATACACTCATTTATCTTGCCAAGTTGGCCAAACCTCTTGTCTATGCCTGCAGCCTGTAGTCGGCTCCTCAAAGTTGATCAAAAAGACACTTGAAACTGAAGATAGATTTAACTGAAATCTCTACTATAATAGTTGCCTTTTTAAACTGAGAGAAATACAAATTGATGATGTGAGACAGGGGGGAAAAGTAGAACCAAACATCTTTCTTTCATCACACTGTCCTGGTGGGAAGATCCTGCCTTTCAGTCTGGGCTTCGGTTAATCCATTGACCAACAGGGTTGCCATGAACTCCACCCAAACTCCTCTCATCCCTGAGATGTTCTTCTTTCCATCATCTGGAGACCTGGCTATGTTTACTCCTCTTGGCAATCCCTGTCTGAACACTAGGCTCACAGCTCTGCTCGCTGCCTCTCACCTCTCCTCTTTGCCCTGCCCTGGGCAGGGAGAGGTTCCATCCACAGCTCAGTAGCCCTCCAGGGAAAGGCTCGGTCCCTCTCCTGCAGACCGTGTAGCCTAGCTGGTTGCTCTTCTTAGAAGAATATAATGTACAAACAATAAATGAAAATATGTCTAAATTGCATTCTACTTCCATGGGTAAGTGAAATTTAAATTTATCATAGAATCGCCTAGGTTGGAAGGGACCTTTCAGACCACTGAGTCCAACCATCAACCTAACTCTGACAAAACCCACCACTAACCCATGTCCCTCCGCACCATGTCTACCTGTCTTTTAAATATCTTTAGGGATGGTGACTCAACCACTTCCCTAGGCAGCCTGTTCTAGTGCTTAATAACCCTTTCAGTGTAAAAAATTCTTCCTGATACCCAATCTAAACCTCCCCTGGCACAACTTGAGGCCATTTGTTTTAGAACAGGATTTTTCCTTCTTTTCTCTCACATGTAAGGATACACAGAACATGCTCATGTAAGTATTATTTTCAGAAACTTCACCTGCACCAAATTAAACACGAAAATTTCCAGTTATGGCTTAGGTCCACTGGGAATCTTCTTGCTATATAAACCTACAGGTGCGTAAAAATGTGATCTGAAATACATCTCTGGCCTGTCAACACTTAGGCAAGCAATTAGTACCTGAAACGAGGTGACATCAGGTGATTCTTCTCACCAACATCAGAGCACAGCACACTGGTGATTATTGCCATAATGTTGATTTTTCCGAAGTCCTACACTGACCAAAGCAGTTTGGGGTAACGCATGCTTTGCACATCTGGCCTTCTTCAGGTGATGAAAATCATCTGGACTTTATATGTGGATTTGTTTTTTGTAAACCCTGTGTGGTTGTTCACATGGGAATAACTTTGAAACAAACATTTGGTAATCCAGCATGTTGCGTTCTTTCCATCTTCAATTTTGCCAACGTTTGTGATGCCCATTTATGTCCTAACAGTACCCACATTTCCTAGCTGTATGTACTGCAAGGTCTGTGCTTGGGCTGAAAATAAAAGGGGGAAGAAAAGGGTAGAACTGTGTTTCTGGGATGTGAATGTATGGGAACGCTTGTGAGTCTGGATGCGGAAATCTCTTTAATTCTAGACTAAAGCATATGCTCTCTTCTCCTCTAGACTGGCATATAGTGATTTCCTATGTTTGAGTGCAAAGGGGAAAAAAAATCCCAAATACCTATTTTTAACATAAGCTAAACACCTTCAGTTGTCATTGAATAAAATTAAAAGTAGGAATTCTCTGTAGTTTTGAAAAGTAGCACATCAGTGAGTGTTTAATTCGGCTTAACAGCTCCAGCTTTGCGATTAGGGTAGTACCGGTGCGTCCTGTCCTCCTGCTTATTTATCACTGATACTGACCCAGTGATGAAGACAATTCGAAGATGTCTTTACAAATGCTGTATGTTCAAAAGATGTAAAGCCTGGCATAGGATGCAAAAAGCACTTAGGTAGTCAATTATCCTTGTTAGGGCTCTGCAGCTGCTTGGCAAGGGGTGTTGTGTCTTGTCCATTATGGCTAGAGCCAGTCTGAGTGAGCGAGTGATTTAAAATAAACAACTGAGAGGAGAAAATTGAAAGGAGTTGGAATAGTATCGTCCGCCATTCTTCATCCCCAGTATATTTCACTTTTAATTCTGTATGTACAAGTCTTCTTACTATGTGTTTTTGAACTCCCAGTTGTACAGGAATGATGTTTCAGTGCATCTTGGGACTATCTATTTTTGTTCTGTGGTTTCTTTACATTTTCGTAAACCTCTTCTCTTTCATTGCAGGAGACTGACATAAAAATGATATTTTCAATATGCTGTTTTTATTTATCTACATTCTGTCATGATATACTTTGATGTAAGTTTTTAATTTTGCTTCAGCTTTCAGCTGTTGTAGCAGTTACTGCTCAAGGTCAGGGATGAGGTTAGCCACAGTAGCACAAAACAATTTCCTCTTCTCACAGCCCAGGTAGTATTTGGATGTGGATTAAATTTTACCACATTTTCCAGTAGCCAGACGCGATTATTTCTAATGAGCTTTAAATTGCTTCCAGCACATGTATTTCAAAACTTAGCATGGTAATCCATTCGGTGCCAGCAACTTCATAAGATAACAGTTCTTCCTCAAAATTTTGGATAAAGTGATTCTTGCTGTGTAACAGGTATTTGTAATCAGCAGCTCGGCTTAAAAGCGAAGAGCTCACTGGTCTTGGTCGCTGTTGCACTGCCCTCCTCTCTTTTGCGATAGTGGTTCCGAAATATATTGCTCTTCATTACTGACTCAGATTTCATAACCAGTTTTTTTTGGCAAATTTTTCTTGGTGCTATGCGTGCTCGTTGTGCTGATTCGAGAGGTTTTATGCATGTTGTGGAAGCTTTTAAAAAAAAAAAAAAATCAGGTTTTGAAGCTCGCTCTCATCTTTACGATTCATGTTTGCCTTTCTTTTTCTATATATGGCCACTTCTTTATACTGCCCTGGTATTCCGAATGCCTGGAAAGCATACATTCAAAACCATCTTTATGGGGCAGTGGTGAATAATAAAAATAGGAAAGGGGAGAAGGCAAAAAACACTTTTTCTCTATAAACGTGATAAATTTTCACAACCTTTGTTTAATCTCACCGAAGTCTTTTTTTGTCTCCATCTAATTCACACACGTTAGAATATGATTTATTTGTATTATTATACATAGCGCTTATTGGACTGAAATCTAGAACAAGCCCTGCTTAAATGAAACTCAGCCATAAGGAAATCATTTTTGTATTATAGCTTCTACTGTAAAAGCAATTAAGGAGGAGAGCTGAAAGGGAAGCTGCCTGTCCTGACGTGCTCCCGCATCCAGGAGGGAGCGAGGGAATGAGCTGCACGCAGAGCTCCAGTGCCTATTGCTGGTGGGATTCCGAGGCACGGTGATGCTATCCTCGGTCACAGCATCCCGGTTTGTTTTTTTAACTGGCTTTGTGTC
The DNA here is from genome assembly GCA_013396915.1 of Stercorarius parasiticus. Lineage (NCBI taxonomy): Eukaryota > Metazoa > Chordata > Aves > Charadriiformes > Stercorariidae > Stercorarius > Stercorarius parasiticus. The sequence goes on along the minus strand of VWZL01005928.1, from coordinate 423,630 downwards.
CCCTCTCTGCATACACACGCTTCTTTCTTCCAGCTCCTTTGTTTACGTACTAAGGAATCTGCGGGTAATGAAATTCTTACATTTTCAGTTCAGTTAAAGCCCTTATTTCCTAGCTAACAGTTTCGCCCAGTGTCTTTAAAAATCCTTTTGTTATTCCCGTCGGAATTTTGTATCCGCCTCTGAGGCTCAGAGAGTTTGTAAATTTTGTAAGTGACGTTGCTGTCAAATGCAGGGCAAAAAGTTGTATCACAGGAAATTATTGAGAATTTTGAAAGTCGGTATATTTTAAGATTGTGTGATCCAGTTTCTCCCACATTAAGCAGAAATTTGTGCAAGTTGGATTTTTTTTTCATTTGTTTTTTTAACTCAGTAGGAACACTGATTAGTCTATACAGAGTTTTCATTTTGACAGGAGCTATGAATTTCAAGCACAATTTTGAAATTCAGCATGTGGAAGGTCACTTTTACATTGATTTAATTTCTTTAAAATTGTTTCTTTTAACAATAGGAGTTTATAAAATTGTATTTTGGTCCTCTACTACAGGGATTATAAATGTAAGCATATCCTCAGTAGCTGAGGAGTTGTTCTTGACCTGATTCCAAGTACCTCGGTAAATTAGTTTATGTTCAGTAGTATCCATGGTGTGTAAAAATATTCCCCTGAAGCTCCTGCTAAATGTTACAAGTAGATCATTCTTTTTTTATCTAGTCAGGCATAGCACCGTACTTCATATTTTTTTCAATAACTAATGCTAAAACACTGGTCTTTGTTCTAGCATCCCCTGAATGGCTTGGGGCGTTGGTAACAGGCACCGCATGGTCTTTCACCTCGGCTGCTAATTTGAAATCAGCAGTTCCCACTCTTAGGCCCTTTTAAAATGAGTCCATGAACACACAGCAGTTCTCTGTGGACTCTGCCCACTTGCAAAAGGCAGCTTTTAATCTTGCACTGAACCCAGATTCTTCTCAGGGTTTTCATTAGAAGGGATAGTACTGAATGCTTCTTCTGCCCTGCCCACCCAGGGGGAGGTGACAGGGCTTGTGCCTTCTTGTAGTGAATGCTTTATGCTGTCAATGGATGGAAAGTTCTAATTATAGGGTGATTTTATTTTTTTTTTTTAAAGTAATAAAAATGATAGATCAACAGTAGTGGATACGTCCTAGAACTCATGTTCCCAGGCTAAGGGATTCCTAGGGTTTTTTCAGCTTCTCTGCTCATCATTCTGTTTTTTCCATCGGCTTCCAATTAATTTCCATATTAAGTACATAATTGCCATGTTGACAACTACTAAGCTCTTTTCCATCTGTTGTTGCGTATTACACCGAGTACGTCAAGGACCTAGGATTTCACCATGTTGTGCTTGGAGAGCTCAGCTATAAACTCAGGGCTGTTACTTTCTGGGATCCAGAACTTTGTCTTCGCTTATTTCTGATATATATTTCTGTTGTTATTTCAGCAGAGAATTTAATAGTGGAGGAGACCAGATAAGGTTAACTTACAGAACACTTTTACCCTAAGAGTTGTACACTGTTTACAAAGTGACTTTCAAAAATGGTGTGCACTTTCCCACTTATCTC
>VWZL01005928.1:381307-421999 GCA_013396915.1 Stercorarius parasiticus | reverse complement strand
TTGGTCAGATCAGTAATCTTGTCAGAAAGATTAATTGTTAATTAAGATGACCTGGCTGGGATATCTTAAATGGGGCACTGTAGTAAGCTAAGTGGAGTTTACCCTGAATTTTATGTATGTAAATGCAAATTCTCAGTAGTGTAAAGTATTACAATAAATGAATATCCAGGTACACTAGAAGACGTTCCTCTGACTTGTTTTCATTTTCAAAGAGGATCTTTTGGGTACCGGTCGTACCCATAACAGAGATTTAACAACGTTTGGAATGAATTTCTATGCAGTAGCAGTCACTGGAATTGTACCTTCTTCCCCAGTTACACTGTGTTCCTGACTACAGCATTTGGGGTAGTAGAGGTGCTCGTATGACCATTTACGGTATCAAAACCATTCTGTATTTTCATTCATAAATTTTTAACATTTTTAATTAAGAGGGCTTGATTTTGATTGTAAGTGACCATCTTTCCTAGCTAAATATTTGATTCTTCTCCTACCTTCCGTAATTCTAGGGACATTCCCACTTCTTACAGACCCCAGTTACTACTTCTAAGCCATCCCTGATCATACTCACAGTCTTTTTTTGTAAATCTACTTTTCCTCTACAACCTGACGGATAAATTGCTTTGTAATTGCAAGAAGTGGTAAACATCATCAATGTTTTAAACAGTTACCTTAGGCCTTTTTCCCTCTTTGCATTAAGTGGTATCAAGTGGGTGATCCTTTGATGCGTTGGGTGTTTAGAAACAAGGTTTCCCCCTCATTTTTCTAACTAGATGCTGTAAATCGTATCAATCAATAACATCAAGAGAAAGAATTAAAATAAGGCAGGTATATGATTTGCAGGTGGAAATTTGCATGGGTAGAAAGGAGAGCTGCGTGGAGACAGACGCATTTTAATCTTAGGCCTCAATATGTATTGAACGATACTACACAATCTATGAGGTCAGTCAAGTTTTTAGGGGCATTTTTTAATTGCCTATTATAAAAGCAAAAATTAGTTGTCATAACTGCCTCTCTCAACTGGCAATATTTGGAATTTTGAGTAGTTAATGTCCAGTTCGCTCGTTTCTTGATCCAAATTGTCGTCATAGCCATGACAGGTAGCTTAGACACTGAAAGCAAACTATCCAAGCATCTCTCTGTGGACTATTGTGCTTTTCTTTGTAGGAAAACTTTAAAAAAATGTACAGTTTTGTGTTATTTTCCTCTAGTTAAAATGACCAAGTTAAAATGATGAGTAGTAACAGAGTGAGGAGCTGGGTTTTGTGCAGGCCAAGGACAACATCAGGTGGGGTCTTAATCTTGGCTGTGTTCGTTCTACTGTTTTAGCTCACTTTCATTAATTACTTGGGGTTAAAAAAAAATTTGTCGTGAAGACTAACTCACTCTGGGGTGCTGTGAAGATGAGCATTAAGTTATTACAAGATACTTAGAAAACTTGGTAATGAGACCTTGTGAATAATTAGGTTTGTACAGAGGATTGCAGCGGGATCTGCAATCCCGTGGATTTGCACGGTGGATCCAAAAGTCACTATTATCTGTTAATAGCAGCAGCAAATATTTACAGTTAGCTGTTACTTTTACATTATAAACATGGATTTTAATTAAAAAGTCATTCCCATCTGTGACTGGCAAAATAGAGGCTTTTGTAATGGACATATTTGTTTTCTGAGGGATATTTAGTGTGTGTATACATCAGCAACCATCCCAAGAGACCAAGACCATCATGGTAATGGATCAAAACCAGGCTTTGCTGCAGCATGAGAAACTGTAAAACCATGTGTTGCAGCTCTGTTCAGATTAAGGAATTCATGCTGGTAGACCCAGTCGTGGTCTGGCTCTACATTGATGATGGGTGTTCCATAGCTTATATTTGAAATTTTGCATACTAATTCCGTGGTGGTTTTTAAGCTGCAGTCATGCTTACTTAACAGATCTTTTACATCAAATGCAGAAACAATTTTTCTTCCAAATAGTGATGAAAATAAAGACAAAAAATAAGATTAGATAGTGCCATCAAAATATTTTAGATTTGCAGCTGCTTATGTAAGTTTCTTTCTTTCTCTCTCTCTTTTTATGAAAACAGGTAATCAGATCCTCTCTCTTGGGACTTTGTCAAAAGATCAGGTTTATCCATTGAAACTCAAGGGCATTTCCATCTGTTACTCTGCACTCAAATCTGCCTTATGTGGAAATTATGTCAGCTTTGGCGTCTTCAAGTTGTACGGGGACAACCACTTTGACAATGTACTTCAGGCCTTTGTCAAAATGCTGCTTTCAGTATCCCACAGTGACTTGCTAGTAAGCAATTACTCATCTTGGGAGTCTTTACGTGAAATATGAAATAACACCACCACAGGCTTTGTATTGTTCTAATGAGACAGAGGGATCTAGAACAGCTCAAATGCAGTTTTCAGTTCAATTACTTGAATGTGTTTATATAGTAACATTTAAAATACAGGTAAGCCCTGTGAAACAGGAGCTTTTCCAGAATTTTCATGAGGCTTGTCATGGAAGAGAGAAATGCAAAATTTTGTTCCTTTCTGTCCTTGCAAACCCAGTTAAGTTGCCTGCATGCCCTGTAAAACATCCTCATATATACAGCCACTCTGCAATTAGTTTCAATCTGTAAATAGTCGCTGCGCATATCCCATAAAATTTAACAATTTTATTTTAAAGTACACCGTGTTCCCACTTCTCTGTGGGAAGACAACAGATCTTGTGCAATATCAGCCTAAATTTGAACTGTGACATTTTCTTCCAGAGCTGTCATTTTCTTGCAGGAAGGGACAAATTTGGACTAGTTACGAGATGGTTAATACCCAGATTTATGCCTGCCACATAAAGTCCTCAGAACTGAAAAGTTGCTCTCAATTAAAAGTGGTGTATTGGTTGTACAGTGCAGTGTGCATATTTTAGCATATTCCTAGCCATCCAATAAGTGTCCTAAATAAGAGTCCTTAAGAGTAAGACGCTGATTGGGCCAATGGGTTGTAGCAAGTGCCTTTGCCTGTGCAGAGCGTGAGACAGGACCTCACTTAAGGCCACAAAAAATCCATCTCCGAGATGATTTTGGGGAAATCTGTGCTAAATCTTAATAAGATTTCCTGCAGAAGGTAAGATACAGGCTGTAATCCTGCCAAACTAACACCCTGGGCAGGACACTATACTGCTTTTACTAGACTGATAGCTGTGTAGAATGTCAAAGCACGATAGCATTATTGTATTATCCTGAGCTTATTTTAAACTAATAGTGAGTTTATATCCTATGGTAAATTTGAAAAGTTGAAATCTACCAAAGACAGGAAATACCTTGTCTGTCTAAATATTTTGATTTAATGGCTAAATTAGAATTTATCTCATCATAAAACCTGTAAGATCATTCTTCTGTCATCTGTTAATGTTGTTAATATTGTAATATGGTTATAAGTAATATGTTAATATGATAATATCTATATCTACTGTGAACATGTACTCTTTTTTCAGCAATATCGAAAACTAAGCCAGTCTTACTACCCGCTTTTGGAGTGTCTGACCCAAGATCATATGAGTTTCATCACCAGTTTAGAACCTCACGTCCTAATCTATATTCTTACTTCGATATCTGAAGGACTTACTGCAGTAGGTAAGAATTACTTAAACTTGCCTAAAGAAAAAGTTCAAGTATTTAGGTATCTAGGATTTTCAAAGAAGCACATTCATTTGTATCTTAAAAAATGAATATCAGGTGACAGTGGAAGATGCTGGCTTTTGAATGCTTTAAGAGTGTGACTGTTTTGGTTAATGGAGCTAAGTTCCTTTCAACATCCAACCTGTAAGTTCTTACAGATAATATTTTTAAATTATCTTTTCTTACAAGCCAGAACTGTTAAAATTATTAAGGTGCCTTCACTAGGATTGTACTGAAAATTAATGCATTTGTTACTCAGAACTAACGTATTAAAATGTGTATGGGAATCTGTGGGGTTCTGTTTTTATTTGATCAACATAGCTGTTGTATAAATCATGCTTGTTCTGCACAGCTGCGATATGATTTGAGGAATTGAAATGTATCTTTATCCATGGAAAAAAGAAACTAGTTACTCAGTACTTCCTGCATGTACTTTAGAGGAGAATCAGTGCAACAGAAGCATGCTTAGAGTAATGATAAAAATAAAAATAACGATAAATGTACAGGATTGCAGTTCCTTTCAGTCTCTTGCATGGTTTCATTTATGCTTTTTAAACAGATCACTGTCCAAAATTTGGGTGCTGGGGTGGGAATGGTAACCTAAAGTCATTTGAAATATGGAGAAGGAGACCGGGCATTTGGGGGACGGAAAAATAAATCACACAGTTACATTATGATCAGCTGGGAATGCCATGCATTTATCTAGTTTTTGACTGAGAAGCTGTTCAAACCTTACAGTAGTATTTATTGATTAGGGCGGTTACTAAGGAAAAAAAAAAAGAACATATAGCATTAGTGTGTATAGATGTTACTCTGTAATAGCTGGTGTTTCTCATTACCGCCAAGTGTCAGTCAAGCCCCATAGGAATGTGTGAATGCACTGAGACTCAGAAAGCATTTGCTATGTTAAACATATTCAGCAGTTTTTGCTGCAAGAGGCAACCTGCTCTCAGAGAGAAAATAGGTAGTGAACAGCTAAGCAACAACGCTAAAGAAATATTCAGGTCATTTTATTATATAAAGCTGAAATCCATCTTCTCCTGGATATTTTGAGTGCTTTGTCACCTGTAATGATGGTGCAGCACTTTCTGCCCATAGGCTGGTTGTGCTGGGATTCTGCCTGGGGATGGGTTGCCAATGGGTATGTTGTACTGAACGTGAGCTCGGCTAGCAGTTACCCGTTTAGCCAGCCCTGCTCCTGCTCCCCGTTATCGCTCCGCGTTATGTCTCTTCCATTTGAGATGTTGGTAGTATTCATTTAGAGAATTCACTAGCATACCAGGTTTACTTTAATGATCTTTTTGAAACCCAATTTGAATTCATGTGAGAAAGAGGGAAGAAAATGTCAAAGCTACATAAGCTTCACCTTTCATGCGTTGTGTTTCTCTTCCCCTCTCAACAAGTGTTGCGCTCTCACTCAAGGTGGGGAAGAGGGGTAAGAAAAGTATGTAAGTTAAGTAGCTTGGAGTTTAGTAGTGAAGAATTATTAATTTTTAGGAACATAGATGTTATCTTAGAAAACTATTTGGTGGCATTGCTGATATTCTGCTGAGAAAAGTATCAACAAAAATTTTAACAGCTCACTTTTGTTTTTTGTTTTTTTTTTACATTTCATAAACCATAGATTTGCTTAGCCAAAGCTCTCCTTCAGTTCATCTTAAGGTCCTTAAAGTACCTAAAATAAATACAAACATATGAGACTAAAACAAAGTGTGTAAGAATTTTTAACTTGATGTGACCTCACTGAAGGCTTGATGTAGTCCATCAAAAGCTATTCTGCTCACTTTCATGTTCATTTTTTTCTTTGTTTACTCTGATTCCACCAACTGAAGTAGTTTCTCAGTCTTAGAGAATTGCCAGGCCTATTTGCCTGTCAGTAAGACCTGGCTGTTTCTATGTTGCCCAGACTGGATGTGGAATCTCCATCGTTGGAGATATTCCCCAATACTGGACAAGGTCCTGAGTAACCTCTCTGATGAGGAACCTGTTTTGGGCAGGAGGTTGGATGTGGAATCTCCATCCTTGGAGATATTCCCAGGTACTGGACAAGGTCCTAAGACACCTCTTTGATGTTGACCCTGTTTTGGGCAGGAGTTTGGACTTGGAGGATGGTTGCGTTTGGTTTCTGCCAACACCTCTAGGATCCCACTGATAACTTTTCTTAATTTTCCACTTGCATTCTCTAGCTTTCTAAAACAAATTTTTATCCTGTCCAAATGCCTGTGCATCCCCTAATCTCTCTGGCACATAAAAAGCAATGCTTAACTTTCCATGACTAGTCAGATGGAAAATGCCCTTTTTTTTTTTTTTTTAACCTTTCATGTTGAAGTGTTAAAGTGATTATTTATCCTTAATATCATGTTTCTTAATACTGCATGCATCAAGAATTTATATTGATGTCAGCATTTAAATTCCTCAGTTGTGTTCAGGAAGGTTTATTTTTGTAGTGAACGGAATAATTTTCCATACTCTTCTGATGATGTGTCCTGATGAACTACTCTTTGGTCACTTTATAGCTCTTAGTGTTCATTTATTTATTTTTAATCACCTCAAGAGTTAGTTACCTGTCACTGCATTTTCTTAAGAGTCATTCTTCTAAGTATTTTATCCCTTTTCAAATTTTGATATTTGAGGCATTTCCAATTGTCAGACAGTGAAATACAAATTTATTTCTCATGTGTTACTTGGTCACATACATCCTTCTGCCCTTGGAAAAGGGGTAAGTGGATCCAAGTGTTGCCTTTTCACTGAATTATATCAGTGCCACAAGAACATCTCAGAATAGTAGGGCTCAGGGCTATAAGCCGTCTGAGGGGGAATTGTGTTTTAAACTGATGAGAACATACCAGTCATTTTCAGAAATGTATATAAAAATGAAATAGCTGTCTTTTTATTTTAAAAATTAAATACCAGGAGATCACTTCTTTCACAGAAAAAAGTATCTGACTTTTTTTCCTCTACTCCCTTTTACGTAGGTGAAACCTTTGAGACTCTCATTGTTGTCAGCTGTAGGATAAACATTCCCCAAATCCTTATTTCTGAGGAGTGTTCATTCTGTTGCTGAGTAAATACCTTGCTTGATTCCACGCTTTCTAAACGCTGAGAAAGAATAGGTATTCCTTCAGAAGCCTCTAGCTGTAAATCAGCTATAATGGAAGCCCTCATCTAAGCTTTTATTGCGAGGATAAACACTCCAATAGTTTCTTCTAAAGTGTTTACCTGGCTTTTTCACAGCTGACTCAGTGGCTCAGAGCCTTTTAATGTAGTCTGCCTGGCATGTTGTCACTAATCGCTGCGAAGCTTTTCTAATTCTCATATGATTAATAGTATAGCGTGCTATTCATTGAGGAAAAAGCAAAACATTTTTTCTGTCTTGCTGCCTAATTTAGATGTTAAATTGCTAAATCCATTTACTTTCCAGGTTTAGTCTCAAAGGCAAATAATGCCAGTATTGAACTGTAAGCAATTGATGGACAGGGAAAATACCACTTAACTCCCTCTCCTTGCCTTTATGTGAAAACCAAAACAAAATCTTTTAATTTGCAGAGATTCAACAATGTCATTAAACTGTTGAAAAATAATTCCCCTTCAGCATGCTGTTGTCGTATTGTTGAGACCAAAAGGCATCCTCAAGTTGCTTGGAAGGGTTGTTGGCTTTTTAAAAAGAATATAACCCATTCTAACATACATGCTCAGCTTCTAGTTACTTGAGCTAATGTCTGATTGGAATTCCCTGCATAAGGGAAAAACACAGAGATAATAAAAAAGTGCATGTAAAGTTGGCACCCAAAAAATGAAATGAATGCATACTGGCAAAGAAGAAATCAAAAGGTCTAGTTGAACGTTGGTGGTGACTGGTGCCAGAGTCGTCAGCCTTGTCCCCTGCCCACCACCAGCACTGACCTTGCCGGCAGGTACATCCAGAGAGCTCAGTTTTGTTTGACCGAACTACAGAACTGTTACTGGATCCATGCTGGATCCATACTGATCCCATGGAGCTGGGTTTGGCGTTTTCTGTAACCATGGCCTGCTTGCTTCATGACCCAAAAGGTTAGTTCACAGGAGATAGAGCTGAGTCAACCAGAAATGAGAAATGTGGTTTGGCTGCATTTAGAATCACAGAATCATTAGAATGTGTTGGGTTGGAAGGGATCTTTAAAGGCCATCTAGTCCAACCCCCCTGCAGTCAACAGGGACATCTTCAACTAGATCAGGTTGCTCAGAGCCTCATCAAGCCTGGCCTTGAATGTCTCCAGGGACGGGGCCTCCGCCACCTCTCTGGGCAACCTGGACCAGTGTCTTACCACCTTCAGTGTAAAGAACTTCTTCCTAATGTCTAATCTAAACCTGCCCTGCTCTAGTTTAAACCATTGCCCCTCGTCCTATCGCTACATGCCCTTGCCAAGAGCCCCTCCCCAGCGTTCCTGTAGCCCCCTTCAGGTACTGGAAGGGGCTCAACCCCAGCTCTCTCAGCCTGTCCCTTTTTCCCGATTTCCCACTTTCTCAGTTTCTTTTATTATTCTATCTTTATTCTGTCTTCTCCATCCATTTCTTCTGTCCATAGCTCAGAAGTGGTAGCTCCTCATTGCTCCTGTTTGTTGTGTATGTTCTGTTGGCTGGCTTGTCTTGCTGCCGTTTAGTGAGAACACTGTTCTGCTCCAGCACAAGGTTCCACATGCCCAGAAGAGTCATTCAAGGGAGTCTGCTTGACGCTCCCTGTCTGTTATATCCTTGCAATCAAAAGGAAAAATGAGCATAGGGAAGCATATTTGATATATAGTTATAGGCAAATTTAAGTAGCTCTTAACACTCATATCAGATTCTCATGAGCAAATGATAGCAGAGACCTGTCTGCTGTCCTGCTAAAATCACTTACTGTCGAATGTAAAATATCTACTTGTACAGTATCAGCATGTTTAGAACTACTGCTGTTTTGTAAACTGATGATAGTGATTTACTTTGTATTATTCAATTTAAAAAGAAATAGAGTTAAGCACGGGTTTAGAAATACAGCAGAGCCCTCCTATGAAATATGTATTTTCAAATCTCTCACTTGTTGTTATTGATGGTGATTCAATTCCACCACGAATTGCATTTCTAGTTTATAAGCAGGACTGTTTTGGTTGAGAAGATGATGAGTGCCGGATTCTGCAGTCTGTGCTTTGGCAAGACTTGTAACTTTGAACTCAGCTTTGTTCCGGCAATGCGTCCTCAGATGCTGCCCCATGGAATCCGGTCCTGGGAAACCCACTGGTCCAGGGAAGGCAGAGTGGGGATGCTCCGGTTCCTTTCTGTGAGCTGTTAGATGGCTCTGACGCCTGCTGCCAAGTCAGCTGGTTGCTTGGAAGATTGAGTCTTAGGAGACCATTTGTATCTTCTATGCCTGTAAATGTAAACACTCTTAGCAAAATACAATTAGTTTTGAGATGGCAAAGGGTTAATAGTGTCAGCGCCGAGCTTAAGGAGTTAAACAGACACAAATCAAAATACTTCAGTGTCTAGAGGGATGTGTTTAAATGAACTCCTCAAGGCTGGCAGGCTTCCAAATTAGTGTAGTTTAAAGAATTCAAGGTACATTTAATTGGATCCTTCTAATCCCTTTTCCCGCAGAATGAGCATTTTAACAGTTTAATTCCTTTTGCAACCCCCACACATCCCTTACTCTGACGGCCCATCGGAAATAAACACTGTGAACTGCAGAAGGCCCAGGTAGGTTCCGGTTGAAGCCAGTGGCGAGAGGACGGAGTCCTAAATGCTCCGCTGGGTTGGGTCTGGTGGTTGAGGTCGCAGAGAGCATCAGACAGCCATATTTACGCTGCAAATAGGTTCAAGCTTTTAATTTCCCTTACTTAGTGAAACAGTGATTAAAGATAGAAAGTGGCTTTTGCTTTTCAGCAGTATCCTCTTTTGCTACCATGGCTTTCAGTGCTGGGGACATTTGTGAAGTATTTGTTAGTGACTGTTGTCTTGTTGTTGCCAGCCATATTTAATGTACTTTAACCTACTTGAATTATTAGTTGTTAAGCAAAATGAGTGACTGGCTGTTCTTTAATGGCCCCTGTTCATTGTTTGCCACCTGACTTGACTGGAAGCTATTTGGGGCAGAGAAACATTGTGACATACTGCTTGAGAAAAACCTGGACAGCAGCTCTACTCGATTGAGCCATGCCTTTTCAGTAAGCAGATCAAAACAGAATTTTAGTTTCTAGGAATCTAGAGCCTTCGGAATGTGAAACTGAGTATCAGTAAAATATTCACCCGTGTCCTGCACCGCCCAGTATGCAGGGGGGCAGCAGCATTCATGCAGGAGTTCATCAGATTTTTAGTACACACTACGCAGTTACTCAAAAGCAAAGGTTTAATACCTCTGCGTGTTAATAAAAACAGTCTTCGGCACTAGTCAACTCATGTATCAAAAATAGACTTGTTGATGTATCGATTAGCCTAATGTCAAAGAGATTATTAAAGTTGAGCAATCCAAGTGCTATAAAATGTCATTTTTAATTATTCTTTTATGGAAACAATTTCAAAACGGTTTCATTTTTTTACACAGATACAATTGTCTCCTCCAGCTGTTGCGCTAGTTTAGACTACATTGTCACCTACCTCTTCAAGCACCTGGCTAAAGAAGGCAAGAAGACTCTAAGGTGTAGAGAGATTTCCCAGGACGGACAGAGATTGCTTCATTTCATGCAGCAGAACCCCGAAGTTCTACAGCAGGTGAATTAGCAGGCTTTTCCATGGGGTATCATTACACTTCTAATTTTTTGTGGTACTGAACACCAGGGTAGCATTGGCTATTTAGTAACAGGACCAACCTCCCTATGCTGGTACGCAACCCTGAGTAGCGTCAGCTGTGTTCTCATGACAACCAAAGGCTGGAGGTATTTTTTTGTCATACTGCAAAGCATAGATACTATATTTGGCTGTACAGTATCTTAAAACTTGGTGTTTCATTTTTGCTCATAAAAGGAGGTGTGTAAGATCATCAATACATTTCTATAGACAAAAGGGAAGGAAAGCCCTCTGAAGGATTTTAAGAGGAAGAAGAACAAATTCTGGCGTTGAACCACACATTTTGGTAATGAAAAGTGTAAACCGAATGGCTGTATGCTATTGCGTTTGAGTATTTTATTTTGCAGTAGGTGACTCAGTGGGATTTTTTCTGCTAAAGGTAAATACAATAGAAATTAAATCTCATGCTTCTGAAAAGGAAGTGGCCACCGCAGTGCTTAGGAGAGATTTCCCGTTCCCTGCTCCATGAGGTCTCTCACAGCCCAAGTACATTACAGGGAGATGAGGGCTACTTATCTCCACTTCTGCTCTGTGCCACGGTCCCTTAAAATCTCATCAAACTATTTGAAAATGCATATTTATAAGAATCTCCGGATTCCTAATGCCGTTGCAAAGATGCTATTTCAGGAAACGCGTTTCATGGGTCTGGAGGCTTTAGATGAAAACGGAAGTTATTAACAAAATGCAAATGACTGGTGTAGTTGTCTTTGCTTTTGCCTAATAGGTACACCCTCATTTGGAAAAAAACTGGCATGCAGTCACCACAGTTATTTGTTTACTGTTCTAATTGAAGGTGAAAAGTAGCTAATGGTAGCTCGTATATTCCTGGCAGTATATAGCATATTGTGAGAATATTAATGAGGTTTATTATTGACATCATTACCAGAATATGATGATTCCCCTGTCATATTACGAGTCCTCATGTTTTACTTGCCTAATAGGGGTTTCGTGGGAACTAGCGATGAAGAAGTCGGCCTTTGGGTGTGTCAGATGGCTTGGTGTCGTACCATGCATGCAGTGATTTGAGGGTAAAGGACAGAGTGGCAACCTGGGCTCTGGACTTCCCTGCATTTGTGGCAACCTTGATGTAATACGGCTGTTAATGCGCAGTAATCTTTCGCTTCACAGCATGTGACTAGGCGGCGATCTGTCTTTATTAACTTCAGATTCTGCGGAATACGTTATATTTATTTTGAATGCAGGCTTTCACATACTCTTTTAAATATTAATGGCTGGTCTCCAGTAGTCAGCATAAATATGATTTGCATTAGCACTAGTCATATCGTATTGAGTGCCTCTGATGTCAACTACTCAGTGTACTAATATCTGACATCATCTCCCGAGGTCACTGACAACTTTGACCTTTATTCTCATGCACAGTTTCTGTAGTCTCAGAAGCTCTTTTGAATTGATTTGAAATTTTGACTCTTCCCTTTATGAGGCTGTAAAATTGATAATTATTCAGATGGGAACTGAGCACTGAGTGGAAAATCAATTCCACCCGCTCTCTGCTGCGTATAAAATTACTTCTGAGTCTGCTGGACTGAACGGATGGCCAAGGTAAAAGCAGCAGGCAGAAATAGTAGAGAGGATTAGCTGGACGAAACTAATAGCCTAAAGGGATGGCTTTTGAGATGAGGGAGTGGGCCGGTTGGGGGTTATTATCAGCAATGATGGGACTCATTGATCATATGTTTACATCAGGTTTCCATTGGGTGATAAATCAGCCCTGAATAGAAACGGAACCCAAGGCCTCGCGTTTTACCAGGGGGACGGTGTATTAGATTATTCTCACTTTCACACTCAGATGAAAAGTGAGACATTGATTATTCATCGGCTGGCCATTAAACACTGGTTTTATAGATGATTTGACTATCATGGAAGCTAATGAACAAGGTTGCTGCTTCATAACCAGTGGTTTCAGTTTTCAAGACATCTGTGTCGGTTAAGTAATGCATAACCCTATTAAAAGGAATGGGTTACAAATTGCTTAACAGTGCTGAAAAACTAGACCCTAATGACTAATTGTGCTTTGAGTTTAGAGAGGTTTGTCAGCTCTTTAAACTAAACTGATGCAATGATAACTGCAATTATTTACTAGTTAGAACCTTTGTTCCAAGTTGGATCTATGGAAGTACCTGGATAATTAAAATTGCTAGCAGCACTGGAGGAACAGCCCGCTCTCTGGGATGAGGGCTCTCCTCGGGATGGTTCCCAGCCTGCTGGGATGGGGCAGGGGATCGGCCCCCGCCCCACCCCCCAGCCCTTGCGGCTGCCATACTGAGCACTCCTTACCCAGTGCTGGAGCCCTGAGCCCTTCCCTTCCTCCCGCAGCGCTCCCAGGGTCCCACATTGGCTGTCCCTGTGGGGAGTGCACGGCTCCTGCTGATGTAATATATATATATATAATATGTCAGTATATAATGAGTATAATCCTTGCATATTTTGTGTTGGTATCAGGATCAATACTGGTTCTTTGGTATTATTAATGTTAATTATTTAGTCTTGTCCTATTAAATCTATTTATATTTCAGCTCTCAGGTTTCCTTGTTTTTTCCCCATTCCCCGGGTCATCAGGTGAGAGAATAATTGGCTAAACCACAATACATTGTTGTGGGTTTCTCAAACCATGACAGGCATCCTTTTAAAGCATAACTGCCTGTTGGCTTTGGCCCTACATTTTGCCGTGCCGCAGGCTTTGTTCCCCCGGGCGAGCTGCTTAGGCTGAGCTTAATCTGCAAACAACTGCTTCATGATGGTGTCTTACAACTAAACTGAATTAACATGTGTAAAGTAATTTGAGATAAATGGATAGAAAGCGGTATTAAGTTTATTACATTCAACTATTGCTGTTGCATTACGTTGTGTTATAAGCACTTTAATAAATAACTTTAAAAGGCTCCTACTTTCCTATCCCGTTATTGCAGGATTGACAGGTGAAGCCAGTGTTTGCTCCACTTAATAAATGAAGGTGTAATTTTTGGTGTTAAGATGCTGCCTTTATCTTCTGTTAATGCTTATCTTGCTGAATTGTAGACATTAGGCTCTTAGTTCAGTTTTAGTATGGTAAAGTGCTGTTCGTGTTAGTTCTTTCCGAAAATCAATCAGTTTTGTAGCATCTTTCACCCGTAGTTCTGGCAGATGTCAGGACAGTTCTGGTGGACAGTTGTTGTTGGAGGAGGTCGTACCAGTGTGGAGCCCTTCAGTGGGGTTCAGCATTTCTGGGGACAAAGTGTGGGGAAAAGGGGCAGGGATGTGGGAAGCACTGGGGGTTCCTGCCACAGGGAAATGCGGTGGAGTACATGGGCTGGAGAGGGGTCTCTAGCAAAGGAGTGTTGCAGTAGGTGGGTGGGAAGGTATGTGGGTGACCAAAGAACTTTGAGGACATTGGGTGATGGTGGCCGTGCTGGAAAAGGGAGCAGGGACGGGGTGGGCAGCGCTGCAGTAACAGGGGGATGTGGGGCTTAATGGCCACAGGTAAAACCTCGCCAGGCTCTGCATTGGAGTCACCTGGAACGTCCCTGAGTGACAGAGGTGTGCTAAGTGAAGCAGCACTGCGTAGCAAACATCAAACAGAAAGTAAAGACGCCAGTTGCAAGGAAAAACCAAGTGGCATTATTATATAAATAAATACCTATTATAAATTGCAACTCTCCTTTTTTCCCTTTTATGTAGTAAAATCAGTGATGTTTTTGCTTTTCAGATAAACCTCAGTGCCATATAGAGCTAATGTGGAGTTATGCACAGTAATTGAAATAAAAACACGAAGAGGAAATGTGTTTATAATGCATGTTTCATGGTCCGTGCAGGAGCACTTGCATGTAAGCACATCAGAAATAGAAACGCGAATTGTACTGACAGAGGGCAGTTGTGCAAGATGTTGAGCACCTTGAGCCACGTATGCGAACATATGCTTAATTTTAAGAGCAGATCAAACCCACAGGTGCGATTATTCCAATGCTTAAAATTAAATGTGTGGAAAAGCTCAGCTGAATGGGGACCAGAGCTCTCAGCTTTTGCCAGCTCAAGCCTTGAAAGCTTTGATACAGCAGCGAGAGGGATTTTTCATTGGGACATCTGTTTTCAGCCTCTTAGTACAATTTAAAAATGTTATCCAATACTATCATAACTTTCTTTATTAATTGAAAGGGATGGAGATATACCAGCTGTAGCCCAAGCCAGCAGAGACTTGGGTGGCTAAGCAACAGAAAAGGCACCATATTGAGTGAGCCAAAATTCAGTCTCAGAGTCATTTATTTTAACCGGTGACAATACGTTTAGACTCTAGTGTTTTGATTTGATTGATGGTTTAATATCATATATAATTTTTTTAATGAAGGGAACCCATTTAAATATGTTAGCATTTGCACTAGTAGTCTCCCATGTACATAACTGCATTTAATCATTACTCTGATTGTTTTTGTGGTTGTGTAATTTGTATCAGCAAAATAACTATGTCAAACCATCTTATCCTAATGAAAAATACGGTTACTTCTCTTTTATGCGTGCTTCTTACTGCACGTGTATAAAGACGGTGGCAGCCTTGGTCTCAAGTATACTGCTGAACATATAGCTATCGCTACACGAGTGCCGTCAATTAAGAAATCAAAAAATATTAATGAGCTTAGTGTCTTCTCTAATTCTGCTTTGTTTAAAGCCTTGTTGTGATTCGTTGTCGTGTGAATGGAGTAATTTAATTTTAAGACTTTTAATGTTAAAATACATCATCATTAGCAATGCATCTGAAGATTTCACGCTCTTAATAACGACGCTAAATCAAATTGGGAAGCTCCTCTTAATCACCCACGACTGTGCTATCGTTTACACACCACGGCTTTGGGGAGGGAGAGAAGTTTGGTTCCGCAAGGTTAAGAAGTATTGTCCAGAATTCATGGTCAGAGACAAAAAAAAAAAAAGCGTAGTCGGCAGGGCTGGCGGCCCGCTGGAGGTGCGGGTGTTGGATGGGTGCCCTCAGGCAAGGCAGCTGGTGCATGTGTGTGTATGCTTTTTTGTTGTTGTTGTTTCTATCGCTTACTGGGTTATGTAGCCTTTAGGCCAGCGTGGGGAACAATCCTTCCTGCAGGGTCAGCTGCTGGTCAGGAGCGCGGCAAGAAAAGGCAGTGCTGGGGAGGGCCTGGGCTGTCCTTTGGGTACAGCTGGCACCTGCTGCTGGTGCACAGCGGGAGCCCGAGGGGTCAAAGAGGCAGTTGTTCTCAGCTCAGCCGTGGCTTAAAGCGACTTGTAGATTAATCTGCTTTATTAACTTCCGTATATTAGATAACTATCGCCGTGAATGACAGTCCGTCTTTCTGAATAAGTCCCTTCACCTCTTTTCTCTTTTAAATTGGCTTTTGAGTAATGAATATTAAATAGAATACGTTTCAGGGTAATTAAATGAAAACATTAGGGTGATGTTGTTTTACAGTCGTATCTATAAGTTTCTTGTATATTTATCTTGCATTATTACTGTTCATTGCTTTTTGCTAGCAGAACAAAAAGCATAAATGTTTCAATTAAAGAAGAGGAACTGGCTGTATTTCTCAATAACCTCCCGCCTCCTACGCTGCATAAATATTTTCAAAAAGCAAATAAGTTTAAGGAGAAGTATAAAGATGTTTTATTCCTTGTTTACTCAGTACAATGTAATACTTTACATTACTTGGAAATGTTTCGATTTCTGCTGGCCTTGGTTGTTTGATAAAAAACACTAAGAGGTGCTGGTTTGGTGAAGGGCAAAAAAATATTGCTATTCCGTAGAATCTAACTAGTGATATGAATAGCACCAATAATTTTGTAAAGTTCACATTATAATTCAAAATCCAGTTAGAAGTGATGCTTGCAGTCTGGAAAGAAAGCAATATCTTTACAAAATGGATAGGGAAAGGTAACAATCCATTCCATGATCTGCTACTGGCAGACTTGCCATGTGAATAATGAAACTCGCTCTCGGTGAACAACCAACCTTCCCCGATTTAAAAAGAAAAATAAATTAAAAAATCAAATTTAAAATTCTAGAATAGCAGTGGCTTACAAGAGCGCCTAATTGCGGTTGGGTATGATAGCAGTGGCCTGTCGAAGCTTGCAGCGGGCGAGATGATGCTCGTCTATAGATGCGGTGTTTGGCAACACAGTGGCTGGGGCGTTCTGACCTGGTCAGTGCTGGCTGTGAGCTGAGGAAAGGTATGTGTCAGGTGAAATGGGCCAGGTTGCTGCCGAAAACTTTCTAATGGCTGGCGTACATTAAATACATGTGCCGCTTAACCTTGGCAGATTGCCAATTTTCAAGACTCTGGAATTGAGCCTCAAAATCCATGTTTTTCCCAGGCTAATGAATTGCAGTCATTTTATTTTGTTTGTGAGCCTGAGAGGTATTTGTGTGCCCAGGGTGTCTTCTGAAATCGTGAGATACAGAAACTTAGTTAGTTGGCTTTTTTCCCCTGGTGTTTACTTGTTTGGGGTTTGTCTTACTGAAAAATTGAGATTTTTGTGTATTTGGATATCTCCAGGAACCTGCACAGTTTAAAAATAAAGTAAAATATGTTTTTAAAAAATCCCAAAATCATAACAGGTTGATGAGATTTGGGAACGCTGTTAGTTTCTCTCAGCTTCTCTTAGCATAGTTTAGGTTAGCTTAGGTTAACTTGAGCAAATCCTCCCAGTACTTTGCTGGGCACATCAGAGATGAGAGCGTTTGGCTAATGAAAGAACACTACACACAAAGGACTATGACACAACATGGGATTTGACCTTTCAGCATAACCGTGTTTCTGAATTTGTGATCGTTTCCCCTTAAAAAAAAAAAAAAAGAAATAAAAAAAAAATTAAAAATGAAGTGTGTGCAACCATTCTTTAAAATCTTTTTAGCCTGACAAGTAAAGTAATCTTCCATTGATACTTAAAAGTCCATCTGCAGAAATTCAGGCAGAATGTTAGAGAGACGCAATATCTATTGAAATGTTGAGTGTCAAACTGCCAGGGTAATGTATTTAGTATGAAATATAATATTCAGTGCATTTTGTTTTGATGACTGCATGAAATAGCCTTGTGCTCTTATCCTCTGTTGTTGTTGTGAAAGATGATATTCGCTAAGAAGTGTTGGTGACTATTCAGGACACAGTAGCAATATGCTTATTACCATCTTTATCATCTGTCTTTTATGTTTATTTGCAAGAGCTCTGGTTGCGGTTCAGTTTATCAGGATAACCAAAATAATTTTAATTGTTCCACAGAAGAGATTAGAATTAATGCATGAACAGTTTGAAAACAGAAGAGGTTTGAAATCCAGTAGGCAATCGGTGATTAATACTTGGATTAGTCTTAAGTTCCACGCTAGTGCATTGCTCTGCTCCAGCAGAGCAGGTCACTTTGTTTTATGGATGGTCCTTGAATAGTGGTTAGAGCTAAGTTCTGTGTTTCTTATACTCTGATTTCCTTCAAGGTGTGGCTTAAAAGCCCAGCCTGCCTCCCTGTCCCTGCTGATTATCTCCTCCTCGGTGCTAAACTAAAGTAAATATGGGTAAAATAATTATCCTGGTTCTAATTTTCTCTCTACTACTGGTTGCTGTTGCTGTGTGGGGGCTGCCTCTGGCTCTGCTGCTGGCAAACATCCACCTGGTTTGTGCCTACGCTCGAGCTGCTGGCAAATCCCAGCCGGTGACATCGGGGCTCTTTGAAGAGAGCTCCACACGTCTCCTGGTGCTGCTGCCGGACAGGTGGGTTACGGGTAGATGCCAGGCTGGGCTTGCCTTGCAGGTGAGCACAAGCTTAAACCCAACTTAAGGACCTGCTCTGTGGCGTGTAGGGTGTGTGTCCCCCAGGTTGCGCTGAGCACACCCCCACCCAGCATCGGCACAGGGCTGGCTCAGGCTTGGGGATAAACACCCACTCGAGATACCTTGAGCTTCCTTGGAAGAAGGATTTAGAGCTGATCTCACGCTCAGCCTTTACACCCATATGCAGCTTCTTACATTTTTGGAACACTTCTGTCGACTAAGTCTGCGATTAGCCTCAGATTGGTTTTTAGACTAAATGATTTTATTTTTCCAGTAATTGCATTTTCTGACCTTGTCTTCCCTTCCCATTTTGGAAGGCCTTCCTGTAATAGAGACTTCAGAAATCCAGCAGGTACAACCCCAGTTCCTGTGCTGAAATCCTGGTGCAACATTGCAAATACCCAGCTGTGTTTGTGCATCGGCTCCTGGCACTTGGTGCAAGGGAAGGGACGGGTGAATTTCTCAGGAGCTGGAGATGAGAATAGCGATGGCTTGCGTTTGAGCAATTTAAAGATGATGCACACTGTGAGTCTCAGTGTCAGTTAAGGAGAAGACTGAGAGATTTAGACATAAGACCATTCACATTCCTGAGGACAGGCTTGCTGGAAGGCGTTGGTGTAGGTGAAACTGCTGTTCTCTCCTCCCAACAGGATTAAATAATCCATAACTAGTCATTTGGTCAGAGAAGCTGGTAGGAGACACCGACTTTATCCTGTGTCATCTCTCAGATACAAGTGCTGGCTGTACAAGTGACCACGCAAACTAGAAAAAATGCTTAAGGATCTTCTTCTGAGATGAGACTAACTGGATTTACAAAGACCTGAGCCTAGCTGCCTCCTCACAGGCTGCTAAAAGCAGAGGGGAATTGGAATTAATATTTTTATAAGGTTTTTAAAGAGCTCAGCCTTTTCCTACACCGAAGAAACCTGTATTTTGCGTTACAGATTATGACAAATTGTACATTCCAAAAGTCCCGGTTAATCACAGTTCTGTCATCTTTAAAAACGACTGTAGTGCTGTACAGTCACAGCCACTTGTTTAGAAATGGATGAATCTTAAGTAATCATCTTAGGTTAATTTAAAATGGTACTCTAGTATCTGTAACTGAAAATCTCTGAATGCTACCAGCTCAAAAATGCAGATCGAGGGTTGATGTCACAATCTTAAATTATTCCAGCCTGAGGTGGAATAATTTGCTGTCTATCAGGGAGCACAGATGGATAGGCAAAAAGGAGCTGTGCAGATACACGAGTTTGTAAACATCTGTCAGCTACACCAGATACGCAAATACAAAATCTAGCACTTGAGGCAGCATAGGAGTACGTGACATTCAACAGAGGGTTTACATGAAATTCAGCACAGACAGAAGCAAGTCAGCACACCCTGGAAGGTAATAATTAATGAAATGTATCCCCTCCTCCCTGCAGAAAGAGGAGGCATTTCATTCATCAGGCATCTTCAGTGTTGCTGCAGTTAACTGTTCTGCTTCCAGCATTTAGTGTAGCCAACCCTTAGACTAGGCAAAACTGCTCCATCCCATGAGACTTACTGCTTTTCTGTAGGTGAGTCTGTAGCAGGCGGCTGGCGTCTCTTCTCCATCCCTCATGGACGCCAGCACACTCAGGAGTACCATCTCCCTTAGGACAGATGGACCCGGGTCTGATGGGCAAGACTGGACCCAGTAGCACAGTCCTTCACGTAAAAAATTCCGATGCAACTGTCATTTGAAAAGAACCTGTTCTGTCATGTTAGAATATGCCCTCAAATTAGCAGGAAAATACTAAAATTACTGTTTGAAAACATGCTAGTATAGGGTAGAATGGTTCGCTGTGAGCAGCTGGTGTGCGGGATGGAGCTGCTGCTCCTGCTCCAGCTGTGCTGTGGTGGCTCCCGAGCCCAGCGCCAGCATCTGCTTTGCCATCCTCTTGGCTGCTGGAAAGGCACTTCACTGCTGGCTGGAGGTAGGAAATGGTGAGTGAAAGTAAGCCTGAGCTTGGAAAAGTCCACTCTGCACTACTGCTCTGTGTTACTGTACTATTAACATAGGACAGTTTATTTTAACAGTGAAAAAAATAGGAACTGCAGTGGATCTGGTGGAGTCAGTTTGATGGGTTCATTGCAGGTGCTTGTTGTTAGCATTAAACTATCATCCTAAGTGTATCCTTTTGAGTTTAAAAGCTGGATAGATGTAGTGCTTAGCGATATGGTTTAGTGATGGGTTTTGTCAGTGTTAGGTCAATGGTTGGACTTGATCTGAAAGGTCCCTTCCAACCTAGGCGATTCTGTGATTGTCAGATACAAAGTGAGGTTTGATGTGAGTTAGTACAATCTTATTCTATTACTATTTCTTCTGGCTTATGATTCAGACCTACTTCAAGTGAAATCCCCCATGCTCATGGCCCTTTGGGCAGTTCTGAAGACCTATCCAGGGAAATGCCAAGCTCCACTCTCTGTAACCCTTCCTTTTTCCCCATCTACAGACAGCTTTTCCATCCCTGCTCAACATCAGGAGAAAGAGACTCTCCTGGCAGGATGTAGCATATAACCAATAGGCATACCCTGGGAAAGATACGGACACTTAAATCATACGCAGGCATATACTAGTTCATGGGATGCAGGGTGTCACCCAGGTGCCTTGTCCCGACATCAGGATTGCGTTTTTTCAGCCACTTTTCATAAAAGCAGGCAAAAAGGCCAGACCCAATTGAACGAGTTCAAATTGACATAGGAGATTGGGTCCCTCACAGTTTTATTAAGTCTTTATAATTCCTGCAGCTTCTTTAAGCTTAATGAATCATGAAATGTTAGTTATTAATGTTTATGTACATATATGTATATATCCCCAGCAGGACGGGAGAGTCAGGAGGGTGTCCAGAAGGAAAGCTGCGCATCCCAAGTCATCTGCTGTTTCTGACACTTAAATATTTTTAATTCAGGATAATGGGCTGGTTCTTGCTTTCATCATAAGTAAAGGCTTTAGTTTTCTTATTTCATCTGGAAATTTTAACTTTGAACACAGAAAAAATCAACCTGAAACTTAGGCTTTCTAGTAAAATAAATATTTTAAAACAACAGATGAAAATTTAAGGTATTTAATAATCTTGGAGCATTTAAATCTTCCTAATATTATTAGTAAATGATGATCCATTTATTGATATAGGAAGAATTGATGATGAAAGAACTGAGAACTCCAAAGGACATTTAAATTAGTAATCACAGCTCCTAAATTAAGAGCGGACTGTCTGAAGGCAGAGCTGTAAAAACCTACCAAGTTTCAGGTGCTAAACAATGAAAATCTGAATCTTTTTCAGATCTGTGTGGAAAAAAGGCTGTTCTGAGCAGGCGAGTGTTCAGTTAATATCTGTGTGTGTTCTTAGACCATTCTCAGTCTTTTGTAAAGGAATACATGCTGCTGTCTCTGGTGTTAACATAATGTTCTTTCTGTTAAAATGTGATTAGATGCAGCAAAATAAAATCTTCATCTCAACATATGGGAGAGAGAAATGAGTTACGGGACCTGCAATGATGCAAGTGCTCTTTTGATAAAACGGAGCAGCAAAAAAAGGCTTTTTAGTGGAAAGGCAGCTTCTTTTCCAGCTTCTTTAGAAAAAGTTTTTATAATGAGGGTTATCTTGACCAACATTCTCCTCCTCCACCTAAGAAAGAAAGAGGCTCTGAAGGAAGGGAGGCTCTGAAGAATTAATTTATTGGAAGAACAGTTCTTTATTCTGGCCTGTTCTGTCAATAGTTCCTTTTGTAAAGAACAAATGTGTCAGGAGAAATATTATTGAACCAGATAAAGTGATGCCCCATGCGTAAGAGAAGAGAACAGAGGCAAGGTTGCTGTTTTGAACTAAGTGGAAAATAGATTATCTGCTCCCCCACCCTCCCCCTTTTTTGATGTCTCTCTCCCACCTTGAGACCTTGTTTTCTGCCTGAGTCGGCGCGAGAACTGGAGCGGCTGGAGTGCCACCATGCTGCAGGGGCTCTGGGGCAGGGTCCCACAAGTCATTTTCCTCAAATAAAGCGTTTCAGTTCCTACCAGTGGGGTATTTTCCACCTAGAAAACAAAAAATCTGTATGTGTGATCAATTCTGCTTCGGAGCTCTGTGCTTTGTTTTGCCATGGAGTTGCTTTGTGATCTCCAATTAGATGGTGAGACTCCTGGCAAAGGTGGAGCAAGGAGGGTGGACCATAGCAAGGGTTTCTCTCTGACAGCTGCGTGCTACGTACATGCCGGTCCCCCTGAATCCCACCAGCTGCTTCTGCTACCCAGTAAGAGGGACTGCAGGTCTCCAGCAACAGCATGGCCAAGGTTGGGTGATGGTGGAAGGAGCTGAGGATGCTGAGGGGGTGCTCCAGGCTCAGTCTGTATCACTGTGGCTTCACAGACTTTGTTCCTCAGTCAGCCCCTCTGTGAAATGTGATGGTAATGCTGATGTATCTCAGTGGCACACTTTGAAGGTAACTAACACCGGGGAAATGCTCTGCAATTCTCCAAAGGAGTGAAATAAAAATGCAGATGGTGCTGCTGCTGTTGGCTGCTGAGTGCTTGCCCCTGTACTGGGGTCCGGCTGATGGCCTGGGGGCGAGCAGGGCTGTGCTGGGACAGCCGTGCTGGCCGAGTAACGGCACCTCACCCCCTCATTAGTAGGTGTTTCTTGGAGGTTAGTAGGTGATCATGAACATGATCATGTCAGTAGATGATCCCTGGAGGTATTTAAAAGACAGGTAGACATGGTACTTAGGGATATGGTTTAGTAGCGGTTTTGGCAGTGTTTGGTTAATAGTTGGACTTGATCTTAAAGTTCGAGTCAGATCAAGTCTTGGACTTGATCTTCAAACCTAGACAATTCTATGATTCTAAGATCTCATCTTCAGAAAATTGGGGTTATCATTTCTGTACATGTTGCCATCATAAATACAAACATATATAAATGTGTGTCAGCAAATGAGATATGAAGAAGGAGGCACGTTATTTCAGAGCCTCCTTCAGAAGCTTAAAGAGTTTCAGTTCCTTCGTAGCCTGAACAACTCGGGGAAGCATCAGAAACAGGCATGTATATGGAGCTAGAAAACCTTTCCTGCATGGGTCAGCCTGTTTCTCCTGGTTACAACAGTCAAATCACTGATCACACGAGGTCTGAAGGAGGAAGTGGAGGTTGTCACTTGTCAGCATAGGAAGAAGCTGTTCTATTTTATGTGAAAAGAGAGAGAGAATTAGTAAAATTAAATGAAAGCCTGATACCTCTGCCCGAGAAAGAGTTAAAGCCTGGTACATCACCAGTAAACACGCTGTTTGCTGAGGCAAAGCTTCATTATGAAGTAGCATGAGCCTTGTCTAGAGGAGCTCTGCTGCCCTGCAGAAGACTCCATGCAGGCTGCCTCCCTTGGACAGAAGTTCTTTCTAGCAGGGGTGGTCTCCAAGCGCTTGTTTGCAGGTACAACCTCTCTTGTAAGACAAAGAAGAGTCTGGGGTGCACAGAGCTTGCTGTAGGCTTGTGCAGAAATAGCATGGGGAACCAAAGGTGCGGAGTAAACCAAAGTGGCAGCAATAGTTGTGATAGAGAAACATGGAAAACAGGAAAAGGAGGTTGAAGGCTGTTACCATGGATTTTGGTGGCCTTCATCTTGGTGGAATTAGCTCAGTAATTGCTGATTGTCGTCTGCCTATGCCGTCATGTGCTCCTGACAACCTCCAACGGAGGTCTGGATAGGATAGATTTGCCCTCATTTTATGTGTGCAACTCTTAATCCTAAAACATACACCTTGATTATTTTTTTTTTAATCTTTGCAAGAACTGGGATGTCTAAGACATCTGCAGAGGCAATACGATAGGATTGCAAATGGTCCAGCTCTGCGAGTAATAAACGTACGTAACTTCATGAGAGGCACTAATCACTGTTCCGGAGAGCTCACAGGCAGATGCTACATATCAGTGCAGTGGTACCACTATTCCCAGCAGCTACTTTAAGCAGAGGCACCTTTGCGTGACAGCATTAGTGCTTGCAGTGTTGTAACAGTCTCGTTTGACTGAAAGGAATGGGTTGGCCCATGGCGGAAATGCACGTCCAGGTATGAGACCTAGCTAAGTCCTGAATGCGGTGTTCCCTGCACGGCTAATGATTCCTAAAGCAGTCCTCTTTCATTAATCCTTAGAGTCAAAAGTGGAATTAAGTGTTTGTCAGTAGGATCTTGTCAGAGGAAAAGCTCGGAAGTGGGAGGGAGGCTTTCACTGTTTCACGTCCTTGTTGGCCAATATCAAAACATACAATTAATAGTTACTGTTACCTACATTGCTTTATATTGGCTTTGGTTTTATGAATTGTAACATTCATCATATTCCTTGCTTCGGTCAGTAATGTCCGTACTACTTACGCATGGAGACAAGTAAGTGTTCCTCTGGTGAATTTTGGACATTTCAGTCTTCTTCCATATTTAGGCCAAAAACTTTGCTAAGATAATTGCTTTGCAGCTCATTCGCAATTTAGTAGCCATTCTGGGCTGGAGACCTTAAAGACATCCTCAGGAGCTGGTTGATAAAGCTGGAGTTTGAAGAGGTGGCGCTTCTCCCTCTGGGTCAGTTGTGCCCTTTTTAGATTAAGCATCCCATTGAAAGTCTTTCTACATGTGTAGCACTGTTTCTAAGAAATATGGGTATGTCAGTCGCGGTGCTCTGACTAAATCACAGCTTGAATGAGTTTGTTTAATTACTTTAAAAAAATGCTTCTGTCCTAACAGCCAGCCTTGTTGCAGGCTGTGGAGATGAAAACCTTGGCGATGAATGAATTATAAGAGGCTGTAATTATTCTTCATGTCTGGAAAACAAGCCCCTATTAGTGCTCGTGCAGAGGTTTTGAATTGTTTGCGTTAGTTCCAAAGCCGTATAGAACTGGTTTTGTCCTATGAACGATGAAAAATAGCTTGCCTGATGTATAAACTGTGAAGTCAGGTGAAGAATTGGCCTTTCCCATGCCAGACTCTATGTTCCTAACTTGAAAGCTCAAATAATTTGTGGATATCTCTGTTCCAGGTGATTTGTAGTGCTAGGATTCATCTTTTTCATTTAGTGAAACATGCTGTTTGACTTCGCCTTGGTCAGTTATTACAGGCTAGTTTGCAGTGTGGCAGCTCTCTGGAGACCCTGCTCATAGCTACTCATTGGCCTAGAAGAAAGGATTTAATGATTTTCTACTTCCTCTATGTTTGGTTTTAGGGTGTAGATGTTCTATAAATGTGAGTCTAACTATTTACTGGTGACATTTTACAAATTTTCACCCTGTTTAATCTCTGACTAATGTGTTTAGGTTCGCATATGTTGTGGCCTTTGGCATTTTGGACTAACATAACTTGAGGATATCTTAGAGCATTTTATCTTTAAGTGGATTCTATAGTTATTTTGTAATTTCTTTTTACGGAAGTTGTGCCAATCCTTAAATAAGTCCTACCCTTCCCAGCCACACACAGGAGAGGTATAGGAGCACAGCAAGACCAGAAGAGGCCTTGGAGGGAGAATGCTCCACGTGGCATTAGCTGAAGGCTCTGATTACGTGCCAGCCAACGAGCAAAATAAATTATCTACCTTCACTTTGGGTGCCAGTGGAACTTAATTGTAGGAGTTGGAAGATCTCAGTGCTTTATAAAGTTGATGAAGTGGCTTTATTCCTGCTGTAGAGCTGCATAAAGCAAGTCACAGAAGTAAAGTAAAATGTCTAAAATCAGGGGCTGGATTTGTAACTGCGATGGAAATGGTATAGATTTACACGCTTCTTGCTGGAGTCAGGATTGCCTTCATTGAAACAGAGAGTGCTGCCTTCAGACACCTTGCAGTGTCCTGCACGAAGAAAGGTGGATGTGAGAAAACCAGAATCCTGAAGAGCTGCTAGGGATTAATCTGAAACTAATAACAGATTACTGGTCACGCGTGTATTGCTCTCCCAGAAGTAGTGTGATGTTGTGGTCCTCAAACCAGGACATGGGACAATGGGGCAAATCCCTGTAGTAAAGTCAAAGCCTGTACCTTAAATTAACACAGCTCTAAATCTCAATTCAGATTTGTTTTAACTTCAGCTTTTCCTTTAGGGCCAAGTTTAACATTCATTAACTTTCTTCACATGGTAGTTTTGGTTATGGAAATATTTGTTTGGAAGAATTACTTTTGTAATTCCATGCTCATATATGAAATGTCAGTGATTCCAGCATGGTTAGGAAAGGTTTCACTAATTTTTCCTTCTCACCACATCACGCAGTATAACACAAGTATCCATATTCATGTAAACTGTCTGAATTTTCTTGCAGATGATGTCGATCCTAATGAACACCATCATTTTTGAAGACTGCAGAAACCAATGGTCTGTGTCAAGGCCGCTGCTTGGACTTATACTTCTCAATGAGAAAGTGAGTATTTCAGAAATCCCACCAGATTCACTCTTCACATGCCCAAATAGTTGAAGTAATATTTCACATAGAACAAAGCTGCTGTTGCCCTTCGAATCCCCCAGCTCTTCCCTTGGGACCTGGCTCCCTTGTGCCCACATTCTGGGTGGAGAGTGGGGTTCAGCTCATGTACTCTACAGGCATTTTACAGATATTTCACAGAGTGGCTTCGTTTTGATGAAAAATCCTCTCAAACCTTTACCCCAACTTTTACACCCAACCTTAGATCATGCAAGTATATAATTAACCTTTTTTTAATAAATTCTGTGCCTTCGCTTTTCCAGAATTAAGCAGGAATAGAAGCTCTGCCAGCTCGCCTGGCTTTTAGATAGAAATATGAAACAAGAACACTGTGGAAATCGCATCAGAAAAATTGCTTCCTAGAAAAATAGTTAACCAATTTATTTTTCTGAAAGGTTTCACAGGAACAACTAGCTTTAGGGGGGCGGGGGGGGGCAAGGGGGGATATTATCTGAGTGCTTAGACTCAAGCACTTGCATTGATTGCAATTTGGATTGTGTGCATCTGTGGCAGATTCTGTAAACCAGGAAATACTCTGCAATTTGCCCTTTCAATAAAATCTCAAGCTATGAATTTGGATATACCCATCATGTTTCCCTGGTGACTTAATAGAGATAATATTGTCTGAAATGGAAACCGTCTGAGTAAATGAATGGGAGGGGATCTAAATGTGTGCATTTTTGGTATGGCAAGGCATTGTTTCCGCAGATATTGACCTGTTGTATTCACCATACTTCAGAGCTAGCTCTAACTTTATTCTGAATTGCTTTATCTCCTGGGCAGTCACAAGCCTCAGTGTATTACTGCTTTGGAGAATGAATTGTCTATACAATAAGAGGGTGCTGGAAAAAAATAAGACACTAAGATTAGCAGCAACCGCATACATTAAAATTCAAACTGAAATCCCAGCCATGGAAGGAAACTAATAGAAGAAGAAAATATATCAAGAAGAGAAGCGCTGTCTCATCATTCACCTGTGCTGAAGGATCCAATTTTAGCCATATCCAATAGCACTGTCATTCATCTTCTTGGTGTGTTATTGTGATTTAAATCCAAGCTCTATAAGAGAGAGCAGTTCTTTTAAAATGATTGAGAGGGAATAAGGGCAAATTCAGTGTTTAGGAAAACTTTATGACATCACAATATTATACTTTACAGATGGAAGCAATATTTCCTACTTTGGAAGGAAAACTAATCATTTTCTATCTGCTCTGAGTCACTGCATCATTATAAAAGTGGGAAATAAGTAGTTTTGTGCATTCCCAATCTTGTTCAAGACGACACTTTTGTTTATATAATGCTTCTGATTTATAGTGTTTAAGTATTAGCCTGACTACATATTAATTATGTGGTTTTGATGCTTCAGTATAAGAAGAAATTAAATATTTCACTTGAAGATAAAACCATGGAGCTGTAAATCATAAGGAATAAATTTGTGACTGGCAGAATATTCTTTTTACTGAAATTAGACTAGTTCTAATGATTGTGTGTTTTGCTTAGCAGACATGGATATGTACAAGCACCTTTACTTACAAACAAGCCTTACATTTCTTTTGGAAGGGTGGAGAACAGGAAATAAAATTTACAATATTTGTATTGCTCCTTTTGCATCAAGGTTATTTATTTTGTGTTTGGAAAAAGTAGGACACGTACTTATGTATGGCTGTAAAAGTCCTCTTTTCTTGGCTCATTTCAGTGCACTGATGGTTTATTTATTGGAAATGGGTTCCTTTATTTCAGGTAGGGTCTCTCTCTCTACAGTTCCTGAGACAGCAAGCACGTATTTACTGTGTTTTACTGCTTGTTCACTTCTTTTGTTTTAATGAGATCTTCTTTGCCCGTAATTCATCTCAAAGGGGAGGCATCAGGTTTACTTAGGAACTCAGAAAAATTGGGATTTATACATGCTTGCACCAATAGGGATAATTATGCCCAAATGAGTATCGTACTCAGAGTTCACCCTAAACCAGTACTAAATCATTTGAGACAGCATCAGCTTAGTGTGAAATGGGATGGTTCGGGTGGCTCCAGACACAGTTCCCATACTGAGGTGCAGCAGCAAGTTTAATTTAAATCCTGGTGGCAAGAGGTTGGCAGAAAAAGTCCTCTGTATCCTGATAATATCGCAACAGCCTCTCCTCCTTGCTGTTGTCCTTCAGCTGAAGAACACAGGCATTCACAAAAGTGATGTCACAGAGAAGCCCTGGAGACCCCAGCTCCACGGCATTGAAACAGGGATGCTGGGGGAGTCTTCAAGGGGATGCTGCGCTCAGTCGTGGTGGGCAGCGATGTTACGCCTTGCTGTTAATACTTCCCATTATGGGGTTGACTGAAAAAGTTTCGGAATGCCTCTTTTCTAAAAACAACTTGTGGATGCTGGGCAAGATCTGGGGGTTGTGGCCTTCTCTACATTGAACTCTGTCACCTTGAGACAGGGTTCCTGGGAGTGTGTTTGTTGTAGGTGGGTATTTCATCTTTCCCGCCGGCTCGCAGGTGGTTTCCAGTTTCGAGTTTTAGTTTGGGGCCCAGCTATTAGATCAGCTGCTGCCTTCACTTCCAGAGCTGCCAGGGTGGTCAGCGGAGATGCGTAACACAGGATGTTCCTGGTTTGAGAGGAACTGGACTGAGGGCAAGTGATTTGCCCAGCAGATGTTAAAGCAAACACTTCCTATAATCCTCTTGAGTTGTCAGAGCTTAGTGTTAGTGCTATGGTTTTACTGCATTTGCTTTTGTTATCCCATATTTTTTCAGTGTGCAGGAGAGCTGTGGTTTTGATGGCAAAGTTGTGCGTTTAATTTGAGATTTGTTTAAGGTTTAAATAGCTTTAAACCTGTTAAAGGTTTTTAAAAAATCTAGTGAACAAATCACAGACTTTTGTGCTTTCTGACACTCCGTACGACACCCAGCAAGTTACATCAACTTCAAAAGTCTACTAAATTTTGCATACTAAAAACTGATTTTCATCCTACCTTGAACAAGTTCTCTTGTTTTACGCCTGAAATTTGGAGAATACCAGCAATAATATTCTTGGCTGCAGTATGAGACTGTTCAGAAACTCTGCCAAGTACTTGGGCACGGGTTCATCCTCCTCTGAATAATTGTATGTATCTGTGCTTATGCCATGGATGTGCTTAGGCCCAAGTCCATAAGACTTTGACTGACACAGACAATATAACAAAGGCTAAACAGGATTATGTGACTTGCTTGGCTGTAGTAGTAGGGTGGTGGATAACGCTGGAGGTCCCCTCCAGTTCTGTATTCCTAAACTAAACCTAGATTTTTCTAAGGTGATAAAAAGTTCTACTTTAACTAGCCTATAAATCTGCCAGAATGTAATGGGGATCGTATATAGAAAGTCATATAGATTATGTAGCTTCTAAAGAAGCAAAGGTGAGTCTGTCTCATCACAGCACTGAAGTGATTAGAGCCCACAGCGAAGTGCACAGTCTGAAAAGACTTGAGAAGTAGTCAAGGATGTTTCTGCCACCTCTCCTGGGTGGCTTTCTGTATTGGAACAGGTTAGGTGGCCAACACCTGCTGGTAAAGTGGCACGTCACCTCTTAGCACTTAACTTTGGTAGTAGTATATGGCTGATGCTGGTGCATGTCAGCACCTCTTCGTGCTTGTTTGACAAACTCCTCTCCCGGAGGGCAACGTGTGAAACACTTGCTCAAGGTGCTCCAGATGTAGATGAGTAACTCTTGAGTTTATATTTCCAGACCTCATTTTTAATATTCTCTGCTTTTGCTCCCATAGTACTTCAGTGAACTAAGGGCCACCTTGATAATCAGCCAGCCTGACAACAAACGTGAGATCCTTGACCAGTGCTTCAGGAATCTTATGGAAGGGGTCGAACAAAACCTTTTGGTAAAGAACAGGGACAGGTAAGTTCATAACACATAAGTAAGCTGAAAGAATAAAAGACAAATGGAAACTTTAACTACGAAAAAAATTTAGGAAGTATTCCAGGTAGCCTTAAACTGCAGTTCCTCTTGAAAGGAAGACAAGATCCTATCACAGAATTCATCCCTAGACTTAATGGTTAGAGCCTGAATATTTGATAATTATGTCATTTCTTGGTCAGAAACGTATTTCCTGATTTAATCCCAAAGTCAAGGTTTGCTGGACTGCAACTGCTGTTTTTTGACCTGGGAAAAACTGCCTTAGTTCAGCAGGTGAGCCTCAGAGATTCCTTTTTCCAACCTTAAACCCCTCTGCTAAAGCACTTGCTGCAGCCTCCAGTGCTGCTGTTGCTGTTGACTGAGCCTTTTCTTACTGGGCTTGGGATTGGGCAACTGCTTGGGAAATGCCAGAATGAGAAAGGACCCACCGGGGCTACTTCCGCGTTGTAGATAAATGAGGCAAGGATATTTTTTTTTAATGAGTCACAAATTTACCCAGTCTTCCCTAATTTGAAAAACAGAATAGAAGCCTTCAGAAAAGGAATGGCGAGTTTATGTTCACACTAGTGTTTTGTTACTAGCTCGCTGCATTTTCTCTTCGATGTGCATTATTCAACCAAAGCAAACCTTGACATTATTGGGACAGAATTTAAGTCCAGACGGTGGAACTTCCTGGAAAGGTTGAAAACAAACTGGAAAGGGGCTTGGAGAGAAGTGATGGCTAAAACCATTTGGTGATTTTACTTCTCTGGCTTCTTCTCTGTTTGTTGATGTGAAAACTATGTTGAACTTGTTTAATTCTTAAATAATTTTGTGTTATGATCTCCACAATTTTGTTTCATTTTCCTATTAAATTCTGGTTTAAGTTCCTTATGGCCTGACTGTGGATGACAGCCAGAGACGGGGGAATTTGGAAGCAAACCCAGAGAATCACAGAGCTCACATCCGTGGCACTAATAAATCAGACGGGCTTTGTGTGTAACTTGTATTCTGGATCAGCAGAAAACCTGGGGAGAAGGCAGAGAGCCACCGGGAAGGGGGACAATGCCCGTTAAAACAAAGAAAAACTGAGCCGCCAGGGGCAGGCTGTGGGACGTAGTCTGACCTTATAGCTGTCAGTGCCAAGGGGATTCGTTTGACTCAACAGGATTTAGAAAGAAAGGAAAAAATTAAAAACTGAGTAAAACTCGTTCTTATAACTGGATAGTTTCTTAGTTCTGTATCTTTATTTAATTATTATAATTTATTTTTATTTTTGTATTTCTTGAAGGCAAGAAGTCCTTAAGATAACATTGTTTTCTGCGAAAAAACGTACTTTGGTGTGCATTTTCTCTTATTTGGAGAACAACAGACCTGAAAGGCAGAAAGGGGGTGGTTGGGTGCTCCAGCCAGGTTGGGGCGAGTGGGATGGGTAGGAGCCCGAGGTCCCCCGTCGCCTCTGGGCAGGAGGGACAGTTGTTGGACAGCGTGGAGGATCCAGCTCTGCTGGCTGTGCTCTCCCCGTCCAGGGCATGGGCAGAGGCTCCCGTCACCGGGGCTGCCAGGAAATAGTACATTTGGCAAGCATTTGGTTCAAATATCCATGGATTTAAAGGGGATTTTCACCTGGTGTACTGTTGGGTAGGCAGTGGTGCGGAAGCTCTGGGAGAGCTTTTATGGAAGGGCAGACAGGGAGGGATGGGTGCAGGTGCGAGGGGGAGAGAGATAATTCGGTGGAACGAGCAGCTCGTCTGTCTCAGTAGCATCCGCCTGTCTAACTTGGGAAGACTTTTAAGCCATCACTCCCCCAACAAGCAGCATGAGTTAATACGATGGCTTTTCTGTTTTCAGCTCTTGATTTGTAATCCTTCTCCAGTTTATTCTGTGGAACCGGGAGGCTTCTTTTAACTGCGATTGTTTAAAATTGAGCAGAAATCAATTGCCATTAGTAAGGAAATAAGCACAAACATAAAAAAAAATATGAATAGAATAAAGAATGAACTCATAATTGCATCCTGTGTTTCCACACACAGCGAGCCCCGTGTACCGCACTGCTGCTAGAGCTGCCCATAAAGTAGAGTGCAGCGGGGGCAGGCGGGGGTGGTTATTGCCCCTGGTCCTGCACAGAGACCTTTGCTGAGATCCCATCAGTTCCGCGAGCACCTGCCCAGCTGTCCTTTGCAGGAAGGAGCCCTAAGGAGCCGTTCGTGGGGAAACTTTATTAGCTTCGCTACAGCGAGCCAGCAAAGTCTGACACAATCAAAGTGAAGAGCGTTGAGCCAACAAACAAAAGAACGTTTGAAAAAAAACGTAAATGCAGGGGACAATATATATTTCCAGCTTTTAAAATTTTTTTTTGTGTGTGGTTTTTGGTTATTTCTTTTTAAATACATACCTGAGATGTGATAAATGGCAATTAAACTCTTCATTTCGGGTAAGGATAGACCAAGGGAGTAGATCAGGTTTGGGCTGTCACGCAAGCTGAGTCGGGGCTGTCGTTTGGTCTCGGGTGTGATGCCACCGGACGCACTTCACATCCTACACCTGCCAGTTGAGAACTGTCGGGGAATATTTTTGTGAATTCATCCTGTGACAGATGGGTGACGGTACAGCATTTCACTGGGAGACAGGTTGAACTCTGACACCACTCAAGAGGGAGAAAGGTGGGTCCGAGAGCGCCTTGATGACCATCTGGCTGTGTCCCAGAGAGCCCTTTGCTGGAGGTTTGGAGAAAGGACACGTTCTGAGTGATGTGAGATGGAAAGGTTTCTCCTTGCAGTTGTTTCCCAGCTGAGTTTTGAAATGCTTCCCGGTGTTGGTAGGCTGAGTTTATAATGCTGCCCGTACATGTCTACGTGCTCATTGTTACTTTATAGGACTGGTTTTTGAGGGCACCTAATGATTTTGTGAGTTTTCCTCTGTTTTTCTTTCAATTTAAAATTTACATTCTAGTTACTCTTTTTACCGAGCCTTCGAACACACCTCTCAACATCAGGTCACCTTTAACCAAACATCTGGGTTCTCTTTTTTTTCCCCAGGTTCACTCAGAACATGTCAGTCTTTCGAAGAGATGTGGCTGAAGCTCTGCGCAGCGAAGGGGCCTCCGATCCCAGCACTTTAGATATGATGAGTTGACAAGGACTTTGGAAACAGAGCAGTGATGAATTCACCAACTCGGAAAGTTTCAGGACCCTGTTATATTGTTAGATAGATTTTTGACCCTTGTGAAAACTATTTTTTTAAGATACCTTCTGCCTTTTTATAACTCTGGCTTAAACTTAAGGATTTATAATAGTGAAAGCAATGGAAAATCAGCCTTAGTTTGAAGAACGTTTTCAGTCTTTCTTATCAAAATTTATTATCCCGTTGTTTTATCTTTATTGAAACGGTTTAGAAACACTACTTAACCAAAGAGCAAAATAAATATGCATTCCTTCTAAACTTGTATCAGTTAATGATTCTCAGTTCTACGCATAATAGGAAATAATATCTCATCAACGAAAAACTCCAGGCCATATTTGTTTGAAAATGAGATGAAAGACAGTACAAATTTTATATGACATCTTTTTGAAATAATAAAATTGCTATTTTTCTACGAAATGTTATATATTTCTTTTCAGCACTGGCAGTTGATGACAATGTGGACAATGAAGTAGAAGACTAAAAATGAACATTTTAGGGTATAAGTCTAGCAAGAAAATTGAGGATGTTGCACGCAATAAAATAAGAGATGATGGAGGAAGCCTTAATGAAGTACTGATGATATTTTAATTTCACAAGCACACATTTTCCAGGTCTTTAGAAATGGGGGGGAAAAACAAAAACACAGAAGAAAATAAAGTTGTTAAAACACTGTTTAAAAAGCACAAAATGATTCAGTGCTACAAAAAAGGAAGCAGGTCGTTACAGGGACTTACTTGCCCATCTTTAAAGAGCGTGTGGCGCAATGGAGATGGAATGGCAAATTCAGCAGATGCGTCTTCACCTCTCGGAGATGCTGAAGAGTCCGGTGAGTAGCAGAACCCCATCCCTCCCCCAGCCCAAACCGCTCTGGTTTTGTGGGGAACAATTAATACCAGCCTATGGTGGACCGAGGAAATACGCAAATGAATTCAAGCAAGATCTGACGAAAATTAAAACTTAGCAATAAGCCAATTAGTTTATAATGTAGAAAAGCTATTATGTGCCATTACAAACTACTGGTACTGGGTTTGAATTGGGTTGGGAGTTTTTGTTTATGTAAATAATTGATTTCATGTGTTTTTCATGCTTGCTTACATGTGCATATTTAGTAGAAATTCACAACTGCTTAGATAAGAATGGGAATTTTTAATTGTGGCCAACAATACCTGTATTTCTCACAGCTTTTTTTCCTTTTTTTTTTTTTCTTTGCAACTGTTATTTTCCTGCACATTTTTAGTTTGCAGGAACTAAATCTGAAAGGAAGTCATTTTGTTCAGCAGTTTTCTGTTTCTGCAGCCAGAGGCTCTGGTTTCCAAGAGCACCGAGGACCTGAGGAAAGGATCAGTTGGGGTCACTGAAGAGCTGCGGGTTTGGGGTGTCCCTATGTGAGACCTGATGCCGAGGTCTGAGAACTTTAAGTATGTGATCATTATCAGCACATCAAACCTGTACGAATTCGTACTGTCCTTCACTTCCCATTTCCATCCTGAAAGGGAACTGGGATCTGTGCTGCTGGCTCAGGTGTCAGAAGTGGCAAAGCTGAATCCCCGGTGGTGGGTGCAGGTCTCTGTGTGAGCAGGGGCTTGGGAACCGGATCCCCGTGTCTCCGTTGGGTGCAGGGTGCCCGACAGTGCTGCCTCCTTCGGGCAGTTCTGCTGGGCAGCCCCTGCCCAAGCCGTGCAGCTCCATGTGCTGGCGTTACAGGCTCCAGTGGAAGCTGGTGGTTTCTGTGACTCTGGTTCTCTTTGTCGTACGGTGGAAATGAATAGCGGGTGCAAACCATTGGCGTGTGCTCACAAACCAGCCCCTTTACTGGTGAAATGAGGGGCTCTGCTGGGGGCTGGAGTTTGGTGTGTTGAGAAGGAGAGGACGAGTGTGCTTGTCACTCGGACTTTAGGGCTCGCTTTAAGATACAGCTGCTGACTCCCCAAGTACGATTCTGAAACCTCCCCTCAAACACGTCCTTTATTACAGCTCCAGTGAGGTTCTAGAGAGCATCTTACAAACAGCAAACTCAAGATGCGTATTTAGGCACTGGCCCAGGCTGCCCAGAGGAGCTGTGCCTGCCCCATCCCTGGAGGGGTTCAAGGCGAGGTTGGACGGGGCTTGGAGCAACCTGGTCTGGTGGGAGGTGTCCCTGCCCAGGGCAGGGGGTGGCACTGGATGGGCTTTAAGGTCCCTTCTGACCCGAACCATTCTGTGATTTGAACAGCATTTCAGCCTTGGTTAACAATTGACAACAGGAATATTTAGAGTAGCTGGTCATATAACTGCGCTTGCTTTTAGGTCAGGAGACGGACAGCATGGCAAACAGAGCCTGGTTTATGGCTCCGGGTTCTTTGTTGAGACTCTCTGCTGTCAGCTTTTGAAAAGGGCGCTGTCAAAGGGGGTACAGCCCAGAATTCCCTCATGTTTACAAAGCACATGTAATACCTTATGGTTGGCTTTTTTAAAAGACATAATTGCCTTAAGGGGGGGGTGGATTTTTTGTTCTTTTTAAAAAAAGAAAAGTGGAAAGAATGGAATGGGAAACGTCAGAAAGGAGACGCCGCTCGACCCCCAAGTGATTCTATCTTGAGAACCCGACATGAGCCTGCCCCATGATGTGAACAACTTGGGACCATAAAAGAGGTCTGATTCTCCCCCAAATGCATTTTATATTGTTACAGTGAAAAGCGCCGACCGCCGAACCTCAGGGAAGTGTCTGCCCCGCTGCGAGGGAGAGCAAACCACCCGAGAGCTGCCTCCGCACGTCAGGGCAGCTTTTGGGGGAAAACACTGAGTTTTAACACCTGGTCCTGCTTGCATAAGGCTTTGAGGAAACTCAGCCACCAGTCCGTGCACACCTTACAAAATAATTCCTTAGACTTGTTAATGTTTTATTGTAGTAGGAGTTTATGATGACAGCCAACCTTTCAAACTGTAGAGGGTTAACGCGCTTCCTTGCCGTATTAAAAAATAATGTTAGTGTAGATTTTATGTACTGTAGTTTAGACTGCTGTTAAGAGGTGCTTCTTTGACAACATTCTTCTTGAGGTTTACAGAAAGCATAATAAAATATGTAAGTTACATTTCTACAAACAAAAGCCATAACATAAGTTATTTATAAGCGTGAGATCCAAACGGTATCACGATAAATAAACCTTAATGGATACCTGTGGCATCCATCCTAATGTAATTTGCCCAACAAAAGTCACATTTAGTAGAAAAATCTGGCAGCGGCTGCATGTTGGTATATAAAATAAGAATAAAGGAGAGAAGGAAGCCACGTTGAAGCACCGGCTGCTTTCCCGGGTTTGTGCCTGGACCCCAGGTACCTCCCCCCCAGGACCGGGGCTGCTGCCTGCTGTCTTTCCATCTTTCAGGGTTTGCCCACAGTACCGGGACCTTCCCTGTCGGTGTCGCCACAGCCCGATTTTATCAGAGATGGCAGCAAGAAATGGAACCCCATCTGCCTGTCCTCCTCTGTGCTGGCCGTGGTTCCCTCCCCAGCACTCCCCTCATACCCCCCATCTCGGCTTGTTTCAGGCATTCCTGGACCCATGTATGGATTCTGAACCAAAACAAAGTTTCAGCATTTTTAATATAAAGGTTAAGGTTACCAGCCCCATAAAGATGTGCTTTGAAATGTGAACTGAAACCGCGTCTATCAGGGGCTGCAAGAGCCGCCTTTAACTGTCTGCTCCGTGAGGAGCCTTTAACCATTTCCACGGCTTCACCGGGATAATGAGGTTTGTTGGTGGTCAGCCTCCGCTCAGGGGGCTGGCACCTCATGGAGGGGGACAGGGAATATTCCCTGGCTGGTGAGGGTGGTCCTTGGCTGCTCCCAGCCCCCTGATGTGAAGCTCTCCCCGGCTGGAGCCAGGGGGTGCACCCTCCTGAACTTAAGGGAAGGGACAGAGGGGACTGACCTTTAGACTCCGCAGCACCAGGGCTCTTGTCTCGGAAAAAGAGCAACTGATTTAACCCCTGTGGGCTGAGAAAACCCTGGCTCCGCTCTGCTGAGCACAGTGAGCCCAGTGCCCAACCCTGGCCTCGCTCCCCGGGCAGCGAGCTGCCTGCCCACGAAAGCTCCACACTCCGACCCAACTGTAACAGGGTCACTTTCCATCACTGGGACGTAGCAGTGAGGACGGTGCTTTGTCCTGGGGCCTGTTGGGCACGGTGGCCC
Organism: Stercorarius parasiticus; assembly: GCA_013396915.1. Lineage (NCBI taxonomy): Eukaryota > Metazoa > Chordata > Aves > Charadriiformes > Stercorariidae > Stercorarius > Stercorarius parasiticus. The sequence goes on along the minus strand of VWZL01005928.1, from coordinate 384,072 downwards.
ATAGCCACAGGGCTTCCTGTGTGCATGCCCCACCCTGCCCGCCCAGCATCCCCCCGGCTGGGTGCTGCAGCTGGCAGCGGGGTACGGGCTGAGAGCTCAGTTTTCTGAGCATAAGCTGCTTTCAACCTTCAACCATCCCCTCCTCCTTCCCCTTCCCGTGCCAGGACGGGGAGTACCCCTGTCCCTTTCCAGCCCCAACACCGGCATCACCCCGCAGGCTCCACAACGATGCTACTTCCAGGGCTACAGAGGAACAACTTCTTTGTGTCCTCTGTCACGCTGCCTTCCACGTGAATTGTATGTAATCAGTGATGTGCCGAACACTCAAAACCACGTTGGGTTTCTGCAGCGACATCCATCCAGCAAAGGCTGTGGGGAACAGGGCTGGCCTTGCCCACTCCCAGATCCTCTGCCAAAGCCAGGAGCTACAACAAAAACCATCTTGGCATCTGCTGCTGCTTTCTCATGCAGTGAGACGTCGCCGCTCCCCATCACCCTAAGGGAAGGGACAAATCCTGAAGCACGGGCGATGCCTTTAGGGGATGGCACGTCCCCGCAGCCGCCGGTGCCTCCCACAGCCCTGCGCCAGGGGCTGGCACTGGTGGCGGGCTGGGGCTCGAGGGGCTTCCCAGCTGCTGGGGACAGAGCCCAGCACCCAACCTGCCAGCTCCTGTGTGCTAAAGGCAGTGCCGAGACAGCAGAGGAGTTTGATACATGAGAGCTGACATGGCCTTTAAAGAAAAAGGGCCGGTGAGGCAGCACGGAGACGCTGCTGAAGACCTGAGCTGTGGGTCGGACACTGCTCAGACCCCTCTTCCTCTCAGCACCGGCTTCCAGCCGCCAGGCAGTACCTCAGGTGAGGGTCACTGCCACCATTGCCGGTCCCAGGCTCCAAAGGAAGGAGCTTTTGGAGGAATCGGAGCTTCTGGAACCCCAGGTGTGCAGGACGGGGGGCATGCCAGGGTGGGCAGTGCAAGGGGAGCTGGAAATGCCAGAAGCAGCTGAGTCGATGCAGCTCCGAGGAGCTCCTCCAGGCGGGACAAGGGCCAGCACCTGGCTGGACTAAACCCCAGCTCAGCAGCAATAGAAGCACATGCCTGAGCATGTGATCCAGATTTCGGGTGTGATCCAGACCCTGAGCTGCCTGGGCCCACAGAAGCCCCTCAGCCTGTATTTCTACAGCGTTGCTGCAGGCCAATTCGCCGCTGCCGTCTCCCGGGATGAGCTCTGTGGGCACTGCTGGGCACCGCAGCCCTGGGGACAGTGGTGGCATGGCCACAACTGGCCGTGTGTGCCCCCAGCACTTGCACCTCTACCCCTACAGCCTCTGCAGGCTGTACGGGGTATTTAAAGCCTGTGGGGTGGAAGTCTTCCCCAGCTCTGGGGCGGTTTCTCCACTCCATCCCAGCGCAGCATCCCATCCCTTGCGCGAGCANGGGGGGGGGGGTCATTGGCAGCCCACCGGTCTGGAGCCCGATTGTGCATCCAAAGGGGCCTCCCTGCCCCTGGGTTTCCTGCGAGAGCATCCATCAAGCCGCGGCCCCCTGCGCTTGGGCGGCTGCGCAAGGCGGCGCGGTAGGAACTGCGCAGAAATGCAACCATCAATTAACGGCCCATTATTATAAAACGCTGCCTACTGGTTTGAAAAGGCTGGAGGAGCCCCGCAGTGGTTTCTCTTGGTCTCGTGCCCAGAAACCTGTCCCTCTCACCTTAGAAACAAAATGCCTCATTTTAAAAATAATTAATGGTAAACATTAAAAAAAAAAAAAGGTGTAATGGATAATTTGGCCCACGCTAAATTTTGACAGTAAACGTTTAACCGAGGCTCCTTCACAGCAGAGCGGCTGAGCTGCATGGAGGGATGGAGGGATGCTGCGTGTGCCGGTCGGGGCTGCGTATCCCCCCCCCGCCATCCATGGGGCTGAGCCCATCCCTGGGGGGGCCCTGTGTTGTGCCAGGGCTGGCATGGGTGGCACGAGACCCTCTTCGGGTGCAGCCAGCATTAAATCTGTGGGCTGCTCTGGGTCCCTCTTGAGCCGTCCGTCACTAGCCCCAAGGTGATGGCAGGAGGAGGGGGCGGGGGGTGCTCGAGGCTGCCCTGGGGAATGGTCGTTCTCTGCCTGGTCTCCAGCTGCCCCGTGCTGGGACTGGTCCTAACACGGACCACTTGTCCCTGCTCCCATGCGCAGTGCTCATCCTTGGGGAACCTCCAGGTGCCCTTGGTGGGAAGGAGCTGAAGCCCCTCTGCACGCCCCCAACCCATGCCACCTCCTTGTCCTCACGACCGCCAGGCACTAAATAGCATCCTGGCACTTCCAGTCTCCTCCCAATGGGGATTTCATTTTCCCTGGAATGTGCCCAGGAGAGGGACCATCCCCATCGCTCCTCTGCTTTTCAGGAATGGCCATGGCTGCCGGAGCTGCAGCCCTGTTTCTTTCCCTTCGCAGTGCAGCCGAGGGCCCGTGCCAAATGCAGATACTGATGGGCTAGTGGCACAGTGGAAGAAGGTGCTGGAGCTGACTCGCTCCTGAAAGGGAGAGGCATTTGGGGTTGGATCAGTGTGTAATTCATCCCGTGTTTTTATTACCTCATCCTACAGGAAGCCCTTGAAAAGCTGAAAGGTCGCATTTGCTGCTGCTGGGCACATGGGGGTCCTGCGAGGACACGGGTGCTGCAAGGACGCCCTCCTCATGGGGCCCTCCGTGTTTTGAGCCCGAAGACGTTCCCGGGGCGGAGGAGCACATGTGCACACCATAACCAAACCC
>VWZL01005928.1:337308-373641 GCA_013396915.1 Stercorarius parasiticus | reverse complement strand
GGGTGGTCGGTCGGCGGGGCGCGGGCTGAGCGTATCCCCCCCCGGCAGGCGGCAGACGGCGGAGGAGCGGGAGGCCGAGCGGCAGCAGGCGAGCCGGCTGATGCTGCAGCTGCAGCACGACGCCTTCCAGAAGTCGCTGAACGAGTCGATCCAACCCGACCCGCTGTGCCTGCACAACTCGTCGCTGTTCGCGCTGCAGAACCTGCAGCCCTGGGAGGAGGAGAGCGCCAAGATCCCCCCGGTCACCTCCCTCGTCTGAGCCCGGTAGCCCGGGCACGCAGCGGACTCGCTCCCGGAGCTCGTCCGGCCGTTCCCCCTCGCCCCCGGGGTCGCGGTTCGGCGCAGACGGGGCGGACCGGGCCCGCGGGAGCGGGAGCGGAGCCGGGGCCGGAGCCGCCGCGGCGCTTCCCCGAGACCGGCGCGGAGCGGAGCCGCCGGGCGCTGCCGTGGCGGGGCCCCGCGCTCCGCTTGTATATTCGTGTCGATGTTCCACTAGGAAGGGAAAAATGTCACTTTTTGTAAGAAGTGTTAATAATTTAATTTATTTATGCATCGAGATTTTGGGCACTATTAATATGGAGTTATATAAAACCTCGATTATTTATATCGAAATCTGAACATAGGTATTTTGTGTTGGCTTTGGAACAAAAGGCTATTTTTTTTTCCTGTTCTGAGGATAGTCTAAAGAAAAAAAAATACCTACCTATCACTTAGCGGAGGGGACTAAGTGGAGCCGGTGATGACTCATTAGCTTAGGAAACACTATTAAGCTGAAAAGCGGTCGCTTCCATCTGTCCCAGGTGAAGTTAATGTCAGCTGTAATTTATTCACCGTAGTAATAAGGGCTCCTTTCAGGCACCACGCACTCGGTTTTGTCCTCACTTTTCCAGCCGATGAGCTTTAGCGCACCGAAACAGTACCCTCACCCTCTCCTTTCGCCACCGGCTCTAGAGAAAGCGCCTTATGTTTCATAATAAAGAAGATTTGGGGTTGACACAGACCATGTATAATACTTTGTACTTGCCGAGACGTGTAAATAAACGTTTTCTTTAAAAACGCCTCTCTGCTCCCTGCCTGCCGCCGCGCCGGGGACGAGCAGAGCCGGCGCCCGGGGCCGGGTCGCTGCGGGGCGGGCGGCGCCCGGGAGACCCTCGTCGTTCGGCGGAGACGGAGGTGANGTCCCCGGTAACGCTCCTAGTCCGGCTCCGCGCTACCGAGCCGCCTCCCGGCCGGCACCCAACGCTTTTCGTTTGCCCCGCCGCTGCTCGGCGGCGTGGGCGACAGCACGACGTGTGGCCATGGGCCACCGGGGTGCCGCTTCCCCGGGCNGGGGCGGTATTTTTAAGAACAAACTCCCGTAGTTCTGCGGGTCCAGGGCGGGGGGGAGTTGCAAAATTTTACGTTTTGTTAGAAACCAGCGCTGGTCCAGGTGGGTTTCCCCCAGCCACGGGCGGGACCCCGCGGGGCGGTGGGCTCTGCCTCTCCCGCGGCGTGCGAGCGCGGCCACCGGGAGCCCGCAGAAGTCGAAAAGCGTTACTGGTGCTGGGCTCGCTATTCCGCCGGCCCGGTTACGGCAAAAGGTGTTTTAGGGGCAGTCAATCATGCAGGGCGAGGGAATAAGGAAATAACTTCCTCAGCCAGCCCTTTCCGCAGCGGGAGCGGGGCACGGGCTCGGGTCGCAACCGGGCTTTGGTTTGTCGGGGGAAGGTTGTGGAGGTCCAAAGGCAGGGCCGGATCCTGTCACGCCGTGGGTGATGGTGCTGGGACCGTGCGGCTGCTCGGCTGGTGTCGGAAAGCACCCGTGGAGGGGAGGTGTCTGGCAGGGAAGTTAAAAAAAAAAAATATAAATTAAAGAAACAACGGGGAAATCTATACCTGGGTGCGGGGTGTGGGGAAACGAGGCGCTGCTGCGGTGCGTGGCCCTGACCCTGTTCCCCCGCACCGCCCTGCTCCTGCTCCGCGCCAGCCCCGACCTTTCCCCGTTTGTGTCGCCCGTTCCCCCCCTGCGGTGCGGTGCGGTGCTGCCGGTCGGGCGCCGGCCCCGCAGAGGCGGCTCACACCGCAGCCCGGCGACGGGTCCCGCGCTGGGCTTGTCACCGGCCGCTGCTCGGGCACAGCGGTAGGCGATGGGGCTGCGTTCCTCGCTGCGCCCACAGAGAGGAGAAACCCCCGGCACCGAACACAGAACAGCCAGGAGAAACCCGTGCGTTGGCTAAAATGTGGAAGAGTCAAGCTCTGAATAATGCAAGGGGGTTGGAATAAACGGGTACTCGTATTCACGTGTGTATTTGATGTTCTGTTTTATCCGTACCCTCTAACATCTATAAACTGCATTGTTTTCAAGACAGCCTTTAACTGTTCGGGCATCCCATGATCATAAACTTCTGTATTCCTGATTTCCCTGCAGTTTTTCCCAAACTGCTGTATGCCAGAAGCTGTGTATTTGCAGAGAGCATAATGATGTTGCATATTGCAGTAATCAGCTTTGTGGCGGGCGAGGATCTAGTGCAAAGCCAGGGAGCGTTTACAGCCCTGTTATTAAAACCAGCGCAAGTGGGCCTGAGCTCGGCGGTGACAGCCCAGGCTGGGCTCGGGCTCTCCTTGCCACTGTTGCCCGTGTGCTGTGCCAAAGGCAGCCAGATCAAGCCTTGGGGTTGCCAACTTTCTGAAGGACTTCAGAAACCAGTAGCTTCCATTTCAGCCATCTGAACAGCTACCAAATAGCAGGGCTTATGTGCTGGTTGCAGCGTGTTCGGGCTCACTGGGGTTATGGCTAGTGTCTTTGTTTCGGAGGAGCTGGTCTCGGGGTTTTGAGATGTGCTGAGTACGAGGGAGACAGGCTGCCTCGTCTATCCGTGTCATGTAAGACAAGATTGCATGGGCGGTGTGGGAGTGCTGCTGTGAGTGGTCATGCTGAAGGGGACAGAAGTGGGGGTTACCTCGGATTACTCTGCCCGGTAAACCCACACCGGTGTTTATAGCAGCCTCGGGGAAACACCAATACACAATATTTCCCTCTTTGTGGATGAAAGCTGTGTTCCTGCCAGCCTGCTTCAGGTGCGACAGGGTTGTCCGATGGTCCCCGCTGTGTATCTCTGAAGGTCCATCAATAGACAAAGCCACCCACGGGGACTTGCATGGACTTTAGACCCTACCAGCTCGAGCCTCTCCGACCCAAGGGATGTAATTTTGGTGGGTGTGGGTGCCCTGTGGAGGAGAGGGCACCTTTTGGGGGTGGGCTGGCTGCTGGCCTGATCCTGCTGATTGTCCTGCCCATATCCTGCCACTTGGGCTGTGTGGTGGACAACTTGAGTCAGGCTGTCGTGTAGGGGCAGCAGTTTGACCTCCCAATTTCTGATACAGCCTTGCAGCATGGGTTCTGGCTAGTTGTGGGGCAGCGTGGCTTATCCCCCACCCTCCTGCTCATTACTGAAGGGCCCTTCACCTCCATGGGAGACTTCTTAAAACACTCTATTTAGCAGAGGACAAAGCACAGTGGTGTGCAGGCAGCGTGAGGGCAGCAGCAGCTCCTCCAACTGTGTTGCAGCACGACTAATTCAGGGGCAGTCATCTGAGCGTGGGCAGTGTAAGTCCCGTGATAAAAGATGTGGTCTGAGAGTGCTGAAGGTGCCGCACATCCCATTGAGCTAAGTTTTGATATGTTGATGTTTGATTCTGCTATGAAATTGATAATTCTTGGCATTTGGATGATCTTTCCGACGCAGGCTTAAATCTGCAAGCAAAATGTTGTGTCTGTGTGCGTGCGCTCTGGGAAGCCCATGCAGTGTGCTCACATCCCCTCCTGTTTGGAAGTTTTAATCTCAGGAAAACTGGTGTTTGCTGGTTGGGGGTGGAAAAAGGCAGTGAGAGTTAAGGATTATCAAATTGTCAGTGGGATTTGGGCAGATGACTTTTGGAACTTGGTTAAATCCCATGTGTAAGTGATTTCCTGTGCAGGGCCGAGCGGGTGGATGCAGAAGGCAGAGCTCGGGGTAACAAGAGCCGCGTGGAGGAACATCGGCTGTTTCCTTGGGGTCCCTCCTGGCTTTGCCGTAAGCCCAAACCCAAAGTAGCCCCCGTACCACGCTTGCCTGCACAGGCACAACCCCTCTCTGGATAAAAATGGCTCTGTAATCTGCATCTCTCAGCATTATTTTGTGCCCAGGGTATTAGATGATACGCAGTAATGCAGGGTGATCAGATCTGTATAGGCAATTCTTTTCCTAAATGGGCCCTAAAATCAATGGGTTATTAGCTCTCCTTCTCCACTCCCTGATGAAAGCCCGGTCCTGTTAAACATGCAAACTGCACAATATTCAAAGCCTTGGTTTACAAAAGTGTTTTGCTCAGCTAGGTCATAATTTAGCTCATTTACAGCTAACATAAATAATGCTGAGATTTACACCTCCCTTACGCCTATCAATTTTCCTTGAAGCACGGATTTCTCCACCGCAGCCATCCCCATCACTGATGAGGAATAAGGTAAGGGCTGTGACTCGCTCAGGTGGGTGCTTGCTGGTGTGGATGCTCCTGCTCCGTTGGTAGAATCCCTCCTCACGTGTTGCCCTGAGCAACTTGGACCGGGTGGCCAAAGGTGTTTGCCTTCTGTGCAGGTGGGCATTTTTGGTAGAGGGGGGTATACACATCATTTGCTTTAGGCTATTTGGGGCATTTCCCTTCAATGCCGTGTGTTTCCCTTGCCCGGCTCCCTCGAGTCCATTAACCTCCTAACTTTTTCCTGACTCACAGCAGTGGAATAAATATTTCTACTTGGTACACCCTTGTTTTTGAGGATCTGAGTTTGCCTCCTGAAGGCATCCAGTTAGATTCGATAGGGCAGGGCTATAGTACAGTTGGTGGCAGTTTAGCACCGTGCTTTTTCCCCCTTTTTGGGGGGGGTTTCTCTGCATTTTTAGGCATTTCAGTACTCTTGAAAATCTGCTGCTAAGGTTAGAACTGCAATGGTGTTTAGATATTTTAATTCTGTCAATTTTCTTTAAGGGTAAGAGGTAAAATGCTATTTCCAAGTCGTAGTAGAAAAGAAGAGCTAGCTGCCTAAAGGCTTCTTGGCATTATGCATTCAGAAGTGTCCACGCATCCTTTGTAGGATGTGCCCAGAGCTGGAAAAGCTGGAGAGCACGGAGCAGAGGTGTTAGAGATGGCTCTCACGCTCTTGAGGATGTTTCGGCACTTCTTTAGGAGTGATGTGTTGTTCTCTGCTCTGGGTGGTCGAGCACAGGGAACTGCTGTGATGTTGGACGTCCAGGCATTATGTGCTCCACTGGAGAGTGGCCTGAGCTCACCGGCGTGCAGAGCTGAGCGGCTTCTAAACACTCTCGCAAATCCAGACCTCAGCCCATTCTTCAAAATACCTTCAAAATTGGAAAAAAAAAAAAAAAAAAAAGTTAAATCGACTTCTGGATTGTCGACTCCCACAGCAGATCTCCCGGTAACATCTGTAGTACCTGTACAGACGTCAAGGGTACCGTGTTGATCCTCAGTGAACTTCCCAACCTCAGCCTGCCAGTATTCACCTCCTGGGAGCCCAGCTGAGTGTTCCTGCTTTGCTGTGGAGCACCACAGAAGTTCACATGTAAGAGTCAGTGGGAGCGGGACCTTTGTTATTACCAGTGCGTGGTGTTTGCTGGGTCCTTCCTTGCTGCTCTGCCCCGTGGCAGCACCACAGGGATTAGACCCAGCGGTTTCTGTCCCCTCTGAATGAATCTCTGCACCTCTTCAGGTATGTATGTCATATGTAGCAGTGAGATGCGTTTCCCTCCATGCTATGACCGGCTTCCTTTGGGAACTAAGCCAGGGAGGAAGAGGACACCATGGAAAATGGGTGTGAGCCCCACGGCCCAGAGAAGATCCTCAAGCTTGGCAGGAAGGTCGGGCTGCACATGAACGACTGGCAGTGTCTGCTCTGTCCTCTGTGCGCCTGAATATCCAGCTGCCTGTCCAGGTGAATCTGTAGTTTTATATATTTTTTTTTATTAGGGACGCCAGCCGTGGGCTCATTGTCTTGGGTTTATTGTCTTTCAGCTTTGGACTAAATAGCAGCTGGATGGAGGGGATAAAATTCATTGCCGTGTTTTGCCTATGGTATTACTGGTTGCCTTCAGTCTTTTGAAAATGGAAGGTCATCAACCCTTGCCAGGCTCCTTAAATGACTTAAGCTCAATGCCACAAGTGTTTCAGAATGCCGAAATGATCCCATTAATTTGGCATCCAGTGGATGCTGCATTATACATACTGACTTCCATTGGCACATGCCACATCCAATCCATTAGTTGTGCGTAAATGCACTTAAGTTTTTTTTTTTTTTATTGCTCTTAGTTTTGTGTCATCAGCAAAGAAAGGTAAAGTTGATCTTCATCTAAATCACTGACATGGATTATTGCAATTGATTACAACGAAGAAAGAGCTTTTCAAGTTTCAAAGTTATGTTGTCTTTTATTTCCCCAAGTAGTAATCTGTACTGTTTAAGTTATTGCACCAGAACTGTCTCTGGAAGAGCTGTCCATATTACATTCCTCGTTGAGAACATTTGTGTGAGTAGGCTGTCGTGATTCCCGCCCTCCCCAGTTCCGTGTGGCACGCTGCTTTTATTCCTTCTGGTGGCAGAAATGCACTAAATGCTCTTTATTCAACACAGTTGCAGAAGGGAAGAAAAGGAGCAAAGCCACCTGCCTCCTGAAGCTGATGTATACTGGTTTGGGAAGTCATGTTTTAATGTGAGAGTAAATTATCTATCATTGGAAAAATAATATTTTATTTATAGCTTCATCCAGCGTTCTTCTCAAGCTTAGTCCCTTTTTTGGGCTAGCGTGTTTAAGGCACCTGAGCACCCCGAGGCAGCAGCCCGCGAGGGAAGGAGGTGGCACAGCATCACACAGCTTTTCTGCTCAATGATTAGTTACGTGCAACTGGAAAAATAAAATTAGGGAAGCCGTTAGTATGTCTTTCCAAATCACCCTGCTCACCCTGGGCCAGAAATGTTCTGTGTATTCAGGTACTACTTTACCCCTGAATTACACTATGTTACATGTGTATATTACCTGAACTTACACTACTTTACACCTGAGCGTTTATGCTGTGCCCTTCTTGGGCAGATGCTGGTGCCCAGATACCTTCGCACAGCTCAGGACTCTTGCTGAAATCCAGGAGGCTGGTGGTGTGGTTAAAATCAGCTCTGTGTTTGCGAAAGAAATGCCTCGGCTTGAATTCAAGGTGTTTAACTCCCGGGTACGGTTGCGGGGTGGTAGGTGAGGACGCGTTTGTGGAAAAGGCCCTCTGCATCTTCAGGGTCTGAAGATCCCACCTCCGTCTGTCTCTTCAAACCTCCTCGCCTGACCCCAGGACAGCAGTTCTTAAAACCTGACCGTGAAACTTAACTTGAAAAACTAATTATTAGTTAATAAAGCTTGTGGTTTATGGACTAGAGTGATAGCACAGTCTGGCTAGAGCACGGACCAGTTAAACACGAAGGCTGCTGGAACAGTTTCGGCTGTTTTAGTACAAGCGAGGGAGGGCCATCTCCGCCTTTGGTGTAAATCAGCAGAGATCCATTAAGCTCAGTGGATCTCTTCTACTTTACATCAGCCAAGGACGTGACCCCCAGTACTTAATTGGTGGCATAATATAAAGGCATTAGGCTCTCTCCTCTCACTCCTCTGCACGCGTTGTTCCCATTAATGGTAATGGGAGCAGCCTGGGAGGGAAGGAGCAGCCGTGGGTGGGAACGGCTGGTGCCGGCCCCGTGGCCGGTCCCACCAAGGCTGGCACTCTGTAAAGCCGCTCTCTGTCCTCCAAAGAGCTGGTGCGCTCAAGCGGAGAGGGAAAACAAAGCAAAACGCTTAATAATTAAAGAAGCCTTCAAATCTTTCCCTGGGACTGAGGGGAAGGAGAGCTGCGAGGGCGCCGGGGTTTGGCTTGTGCCATAGCCTGGGACGGGGATGGCTGGGGGAGCAGCGTCTCTTCCCTTCCACCGCTCCATTGCTGCGGGCAGCTGTGCCACCAGCTGTGGCGTGAGCTGTTTTCCTTGGAAATCTGGAGAATAGGGAGTTTTGCCACAGCAGAAAACGTTTCTAAGTCCAGACAAAAGGGCATTCCAGGAGCAGGCTGGGGCGAAGCCTCCTGTCTGCAGCCCGTGGGCTGTGCTCATCCTTCCCCTTCTCCTCCAATCCAGTGCCAGCTCTGGGAGCAGAGGTGAAGTGGAGAGGACAGGGATGCTTTGGTTGTCATTGAGCTGCAGGTCTGGGAGATGACGACAGTGCTCCTTCCAGCCTTTTTTGTCAAATCTCCAGTTTTATGCCTTTTCTATCCTTGCGGTTCACACGTGGGCAGGCACCAGCAGAACGTGGCTTTTTGCGGGGCTGATGCGTAGGAGCCGATTCCTCCATAGGCAGCGGAGACCTACGAATTACCAGCGGTAATTCATCTCCTTTTGGTTCTGGCATCTAAAAATAGGTCTGGGGAGCTGCAGTCCTGCACCCTGCTTCATGGATTCTCCCGATCTGTGGCCCTGAACAGAGCTTTGGAGCAGTACTTGGCCACGCTTTTCGTGGGATGTCTTAAAATATTCCTTCTCCTCTTCATGCCGTCTGTGTCTTTCTGGTCTTGTGCAGTTCCTCAGCCTTTATTTCGGCTTCGGGAGCACCCTGCTCCCAGCTTCCCTCTCTGCCTGGGCACACATTTGCTCTCCGCCTGGAGCCAAGACCCCCCCTTATAGCATTTTACAGCTAAAATGGCATCCTGGCGTCACTCTGTCTTGTTGTAGGGTAGCAGAGGCGGGGGGGGAAACCCCAAACAAGCGGGATGTTGCATCTTGCCCAGGAGAGGCTGAGATGGGTAATTGATTCTGAAAGCAGTTTGCACAGTCGGGGACTTGCTCACTGAAGCTGTCGCAGTGCGCCGGGGAGCTCTGCTGTTTGGGCGCTCCAGCGGAGCAGCTGTTGTACCCGGCAGCGCTTCCAGGTTGTCACCAGCCGCGGAGGTTCCTGTGTCCTCGGACTGTTCATCGGGAATGCCTGGAAACTTGAATCCGACCCCTTTATTCAGCAGGAGGCCCGCAGCGAGCGTGGGGCTGGTGGGGAAGGAGGCTTTTCCGTGATGGATTTGGCACGTCAGGGTTAGCGGTTTCACTTTGAAACACCATTTCAGAGCCACCAAGTCCAGGGCACACATACCTCGTGTGGCAAGAGGAGATTGTCTCTGAAAGCCCAACCAGGGAAAAAGCCTTTTCCACCCCTCCCAGGATGAAATAATTTGGAGTACCTGGAATAAGTGAAGCGTTCAGGAAAAAAAACTACTTGCAGGACCTTTTTGGAGATCCGAAACATGATCCTCCTCTAAAGTCATCAAGGGTAAAAATCCTAGGGGTTTAGGTTTTTTTTTCCTGCCTTGTCATGCTTGTGGCTTTCCTACATTGATCTTTATGAAGTTGCCCTTCTCCGTTTTGATCCCTGCCAAGTGCTCAGAGGCGAAAGGGAACAGTTCTGCTGCATGGGGGGGGCGGGGGTAAAATCACTACAGTCTTTTCACTTGCCGTACTGAATAAGGCAGGGGAAATAAAGGCCCTTCTTCATGTCAGGACTCTCTTTCAAACTGCAGACAGTTGTCCAAAAACCTTCTGAGACGGAGCTTCCAACCCCCTCTGCGTGACTGATGCTCACACTGCTCCTAGGAGGGAAGCTCCCGTCTGATGCAAACCTCCCGGTCCCCAGTTCAAGCTTTTCTCTTCCCATGCTGTTCAAAATTCACATGGACAAGCGATTTTCCCTGGTGACTCTGCCAGATCCCCAAAGGCGGTTGTCTTCCCTTCTCTGGGCTACACATGGCAGACTCTGTCAGTCCTTTGTCCAGATCCAGGCTGTGGTCCTGCAGCTCAGGTGGGACCACCACGAGTGGGACCTAAACCAGAGGAAACAGGGTCGAAGTGCACAACACAAGTCACTCTTCACTATTTCAGATGGAAAAAAAAAAAAAGAGAACCTGCCTCTGTCTTGTCCATCTCACTTTACTTCTGCTTCCCTGCCTGCTTTTGGTGCCAGTCTGCAGCTTCCCAGCTGCAAACTGACCACCTCCCCATAGCGCTGGCTGCTCTTCATGAGTGTGGTCTTCGTCTTCTCTGGCCAAGACTCTTCCTTCTTCTTATTTAAAATGAAGAGAGGCAGAACTGCAGGTGTACGGAGTGATCCTCACTGGCCGTGGTGGCCATGGCACAGTGAGGGACACGGGAGAGCTCTGGTGGATGGAGCTGGTGGGGCTGGAGGGGAGAGAATGGTGGAAGTGCAGCGAGTGGGAGAGATGCAGGGGAAGATCAGCAAGAGGAGATGTCCCAAACCTCTGTCCATGCAGGGAAACTAGAGATGGAAGGAAGGAGGAAGCCAGGAATGGAAACAAAGAGCAAAGCTGGAGGTGGGAGAGACGGGAACAGCTAGGAGAGAGCAGGGGAAGGCCCCAGCAGGCAGCGGTGGGGAAGGGACACGGAGCTGCCTGGAGCGGTGGGAAGCTCTGATGTGAGACTCTGCTGGAAAAGACATCGTTTTGTGTTTGACACCACAGCGCAGTGGGGCCGTGTGTGAGCAAGCAACCAGGCACTGCCCTAGAGATGGAGCAGGTTTGGTGCGAGTCCATGCAGAGGGGCAGGAGGGAGGGATTTCCGTGCATAGATCCCATGGGAAGGCGAGCGCTGGGACAGCTGCGTGGTGAAACCACCAGATCACCGAGCAAGCCAGAAGCCAGCAAACAGACTAAAACAGGGCAAGAATGACCCAAAAATCCTGCAGAGCGGAGAAAGTGGCGGCGACACGAAGACAGTGGGTGGAAGGAAGAACGGGTGGGTGAGGGAACCTGGGTGAATGCCCCACGGAACAACAGGGTGATCTGGGATGCGGCTCGGCTGGCACCTCGCCGCGAGGGGCTGGAGCCCGGCCGGGGGAAGTGGGGCACGGAGGATGGCTGCCCAGCCGACATCTGTGTTCGGTGACAGTAGCAGGGCCTGACAAGCTGACTGCAGCTTGGCACGGGGCAGCAGGTGGGAGAGGCAGTGTGTGCAGCCACCTGCTCGGCCGCCTGCATGCCCAGGCCCCCCGGGGACGTCCCCGATGCTCTGCTGCATCCCAGGCCCTGGGCAGGGGTGGCCGGTGTGCAGCCCCCAGGTAGGGGCTGACACCCACCGCCAGGGTTTATATTGGAGGGGGGAATCTTAAAGTAGCCGTGGAAGGGTTGTACTTGTATCTTTTATAGCTTTCACTTGGTTAGAGCGCAGTACATTAATTCTTTTTTAATTCTTTAAAAAAAATAATATCTGTTTGAAGGTAATTTTTGTGTCTGGAATTTAGCTATGTGTCACGGAAAGCTCAAACATGTATGAAAATAGATGAGGGGGGAAAAAAAACCCCAAAGCAGCCAAGCCAAATCCTACACCTGTAACTCTTCCTGAACCCACCAGGCAGTGGGAGAGCTCAGCTGCTCGCAGCGCTTGGCTTGTGCTCTCCGAATGTCATTATGGTACAACAGGGCTTGATCTGAATTGGCATCGTCCGTGCAGGGGCCGGGAGCAGCCGAGGATCCAGCTTCCCCTGCTCAGTGAGTACCCGTCCGCTCTGGCTGAGAGGTCACCGTCAATTCAGAATATCGCCAATAAATGGGGGCTGTTCACTCCCCAGCACTCAAGGAGAGCTGACAGGGAATTTTTCTCCTCTCCCTCTGCGAGTGCCTGCCAGGAACAACGGGGTGCATCCGACTCGGGGTGGCCAGAGGAACTCGCTGCCTCCTGATGTTTGTGGCACGAGTCTGTTTGCTGAGCTCTTCAGGAACGACGTCTGTGCTGGGACAGGGCATCCATAGAGCTGTTCTGATTTACTGAAAATCTGGCTCGTGGGGACCGTTTAACAATCCTGTCGGCTGCCAAATGCTTCGGTGCACGTTTCTGCTTTGAGTTTTCATCTCCATAACTGCGTGCGTTTAGTTTTCCTGATTGAGTGTACAAACGCCTGCTTAGACCGATGGTCGTATGTGGGGAGGGACGGCGGATTTCACGAAGGGGTTGGATGGAGCTGTATATTTTTGGCTGGTGAGGCTGGCACCAAACCTCCCTGTCCCACCTCCCATCCCCCTCCATGAGCCCCCACTCTCAAACCGGCTTTAAAAAAGGGCTGCAAAACTCACCCCTTCAGCTGGGCTTTCCCAGCTCACGGAGCGCAGCGCTCCAGTTCTTTAATTAAAAATGTGTTGTAGGATTTCAAGGCATCTCAGTGTTAGAATTTTTTTGGTACCTACCTCCGGTGTTTTAAGGCGTCCGCTTAGAACAACAGGAAGAGGTAAACGGATGCTTAAAAAAAAATCAGCCTAAGGTATTCAGAGCTTTGCTTTTAATTATGAAGACTAAATTAAAATATAGTTGTTGCATGGCAAGTTCACCTCAATTTAGTGCCTAATAACACAGGTATTACGTTTATCCTGAATAAAGCCCGATTTGAGCTAAGACATGTCATGTGGAAAATAATCCAATCTTGAATGAAACATTCCTCATGATGGCGAATCGATTTGGAATTTAAGTGCGTAATCACAGCCACAGTAAAAAGGGATCTCTTGCTCCTGTTTGTTGGGATTTTTTTTGCCTGAATTTGTATAGTTTTAGCTTCTAGCCATTGGGACTGGAGGCACACTTGTTTGCTCGATGCTGCCATTTCAGAGTCCTACATAGGAAACTCAGTTTTGCTTTGCCTCCTGGTTTTCCCTTTGTTTACCCCTCTCTTCACCTCCAGAGGGGTCTCTCCCGCTGGAAATGTGCTTCGCTGGAGGCGAAGTCCTGGAGCAGGGGATGCTCTCATGAATCAGTACCACGCTTCCCCACTTCTTACATATTCTGTTGTACAGCTTCAGTTTCTGTGCTGAGGCTCTTCTTTAGTCGTTGAATTAACCTTCCCAGCATTGACACAAAATCAGCAACAGTCTGTCACCAGTACAGCTTGAATTTTTTTCCCCAGGAAATAATACAAGTGACCTTATTCTTATTTTGTCTTGGGGATGGTGCCTCACCACGTCACGTCCCACGAACCGCTGGGGGACAAACTGGAGAGCCGAGACTTCCAGCAGCTCTGAAAGCACGGAGGAGTCGGTTTGGCAATGCGGGATAACGCCTGTAGTTAGATCTTGATTACGCTAAAGTGGCCAGGAGTGAAATAATTAAAATATAGATATTTGCTTTCTCCTGAGGTTTGGAGTTAACAGCCCGTTCTGCCAAGCAGGACTACTCCATGTGTCAAGGATCTCGGATGCTTCAGACACGGGAAGTCTCAAGAATATTAATCTCTCTTATTTGCCCGTCACAGGATGAGTTGGAAAACAATTAAAATAAATTTTAATTCTTGAGCTCATCTTGTTTGCTAGTTCCGTGAGCGTGCGGGGACGGCACTGTCGGGGTAAAGCCCGTGTTCGCGTCGATTCTGCGGGTGCCCGCTGGCGGGGGGGGGTGGGTGCCGGAGGGAGATACTGCAGGGAGACACCTGGGGGGGCTCCCAGGGGCCACGCTGGGATACAGCATCCCCCACAGCACAACAGCCGTTGACTCCCCCCCTCCCCAAATAATGCTCAAAGGGGCTCTTGTCCCAAATGGGTTGGTGTGAGGGAGGATAATTGGTAGCCCTGAAAGCTGCGTTGTTGTCTGCCCTGCCAGCGGGGAAGGCGGCGCGTTAATGGGGTATTGTAGGGACGGCGGGGACCCCCGCCTCACAGCTTTGTCGGTCCTGAAAAGTTGGCATGGAGAAGCCTTTTTCCCCCCACTCCTCCGCCTCTGATTTACTGCTGCTCCCCTCCACTTCGGAAGTGCCGCGACGTTCCCCAGTAAATAGGGGTGTACGGACGATTTTCCCTCCCTCCTTTTCCTCCTCTTATCTGCTTTTCCCAAATATGTAAACTCGGAGAAAGCTTTATTCTTCTTCAATGATCATTCAATTGTCTCCAGACGGTATCTTTTGGTAAATTTATTGCTGGCTATTTAAAAAAAAACAACAAAGAAACAAACAACCAAAAAAACCCCAACTCAAATGCATTTTGCATATTAACACGTAACTCTTGTTCCTGTCTGCTCAGTTTGGAAATGGTTGGATTGCTTTTATAAAGAAAAAAATGGCTAATAAAATTGGCCTCAGCACCGTTGCTTTGCAATTCTTATGAACAGTAAAGTGCTACTTACAGTCATTGATGTTAAAAGCTATTTCTAAATTATGGTGCCATTTATTATCTCTAGTGTCCAAAGTAAGTTTAAATGATGCTTATAATTCATGTTTTACCAAATTTCCTTTTCCCCCCGAGGATACCTCTGATTAACTTATGCACATTTAAGCGCTTTTTAAATTCTTCTTTTATTGCCATTATGCTCTGAAAATCTCAGCGATTCTCAAAAATGGGTAATAAACTTGAGATAAAATGCTGCAGTTTTAGATCAATGCTGACATATCACTGTGGTGATTTCTTCAGAGCTAAAGTGATAATGCTTCATATTTACAGAATATATACTAGGTTATTACTACAGTATTACCATTTTGTTCTAAGATGAAATGAGTAATTTACCAATTTATTAAACAGTTACATTTAAGTATTGCTTAGGACATTACCACACCAATCTGTTTACTTAGCTTGAAGAGTTACCATTAAGAAACCCTGTTTATTTAGGTAAAATTTGTAATGATCGTGCCCTCCATTAAGAAACTTATTTTTCTGCAAGCCTAATTGCCTGGAAATGAGTTTCTCCTTATTTACTACGGTGCATTCTGCTAAGCCAGCTAAAAACGTCACCCTTGCAAGAAGTGCTGGAGAAATTAATAATACATATATGGAACAGTTTTAATTAGTATAATACCAAATGTTAATAAAAGATTTATGATCCAGTTAAAAGTCCTAACGATCACAACAGGAAAAGGTCTGAAATGTGGCATGGGCGGTCCGTTAAAAATAAACAAATGCTGCCAAAACTCTCCAAATCGAGGCTAGAGGAGATTTTGGTTCTTTTTTCCTGCTCCTGTCCTTACACAAGTCGCAGCTGTAAGGTCATGCTCCAGCCCCATGGAAACCAGAGTAAATCCAGAATGGCAAGAGGATGGTGGCGAGGGTTGCCCTGGTACCATGGGAGGGGATGGAGAAGGCCACTGGGGTGGAAGAGGCTGCGTTTAATTCATGGTGATACTGGGGTGTGAGCGGGCAGCTCCTGCCTGGGAGACGCAAACCACAGCTTTGGGTCTAGCGGGAGCTTTGGCATTTGCTGGCACAAGCTTTTAGCCCAGCTCTAGGGAAAAAACCCCATATTTTGAGTAGCTCAGGACAGTGGTGGAGGATGGAGACAGAACCAGCTTGGCTCCAGCCAAAGGTAGAAGTAATAAGCAATAGCTGGGTTTGCAGAGGTTAATCCCTCCGGAGGAGCACATGAAATGGTATCTCAGGTCACAGCTACCTCAGGTTCACCTTGCAGCTTGGTCCCCTGCGGCACAGGGACCGTGTCTGCCACAGGCTGAGCCTACGGCCAACCAGAAGCAAGGATGGATGAGTCCTCATGGAGTTGGGCCAGTCACTGCTGGTTGGGTGAGTGTTGGTGAGGGAAGGCACTGAATTGTCTGTCTCAAATAGAGGTCTTCTAATGTTGGAAGGAGGTTTTTAAATGAGCGAGCCTCTGTAGCCAGGTGGGCAGGAGGTGTGCTGGGCGACATCGAGGGACACCGGTCACTGCCGAGCCCCGCTCTGAGTGGCTTTAGTCAGAGGAGATAAATTAAGATCCTGCCTTAAACTCCCTGGCTAGGAGTCTCACTGGGGTCTTCAAGACAAAGCCCTTAAGTGTTGTCGGAAACATTAGCCTTAAGCATCGGAGCTCGAGCCATTTTCGGTGCTGTTAGAGAAGGCTGAACTGCAGGACGCTCCCTAGCGCTGTTTCTTTAGACCAGTGTCGCTCTGCGTCCATCTTGTTAGATCCCGGAGGGTAGATCACAAGTAAGGAAAAGCACTAAATACTCTGCTCCACCCAGAAGTGCCATCATTCTTGGAAGTCCTAGTAGAAATACATACTGCTTGCTTGGATTTGGGGGATTTTGGGGCAGGAGCAAGGGCTGTGATCTTTTTTCTCAGATGCTGCCTAGATTTGGCTCCCAGAAGTACTGATAGCAGTGGGCTTCTCTCTCCTGGTGCTGTTTGAGGATACTCAAAGAAATATCAGAAGCCGTTCTTGTCCCGCATCCCATCAAGGTGCTCAAACTCAGTTTGCACATGGTGGATCTCACTCCCTGCATTGGTCCATCAGGAGCTAGGAGAGGTGGCACGGATAACTGTGCACAGATAACTGGTTTTCTGGGATATGTACCCAAGGAGGAGCTAGGAGCGAGACTCCGACCCAGGGGCAGCAAGGGCAGAGGGGAGCTGGGGATGCGCTTTCCCTGCAGGTTTGCTCCAGGCAAAGGCCTGCCACCGTAGGATGAATATGTAGGATGTGTAGGATCAACATCTTGCTGGTGGGACGGGACTTCTTTCTGCTGCGCTGGGTGAGGCCGGTGCCCTGGAACAAATAATTAGTGGAAAAGTTTCTGTTCCACAATAAAAATGGGTGTCCTATGCCTGTCACAACCTGTAGTTTTCACAGCAGTGAATGGGTTGAGATGTACTAAATCAGGTGCACTTTCTCATTGGTAAAACCCTTCCTCCAGCTTGAGGTTCAGGCTGCTGAAGCGGACCTACACTCTGTGCTGGGGCCTGTTGCCTTTTTTAAAATTCCTCTTGGGAAGCTCTCTGTAAAATACTTGAAGCAGGGTCCCAGGCTGAGTCTGTGGGTGCTGCCTGCCAAGGGAGGTACCTGCTCTGCTCTGGAGAGCAAATGAATGTCAGAGATTTACTGAATTGTCTGCGAAATGCGGAGTTTTTATTCATTCCTAAACTTGATAATGTGACTTCCCTTATTTGTTCCTTCCAAGGCCAGAAAAGGAAACACCGTATTTATTCTTGCTAATGTAGCAATATTGATTAAGTCATAAAGCACATATAAATACATATTGACTCATATTACATTAAAGTATCTATCACTTACTACTTGTTCCTCAATAATACTATAGTTATGTAAAAAAAATGCATTAAAATTGGCATTACCTCAAGGAAAGTAGGATCTGTCATCATTATTAATATCAGGTTTTGGCGAATAAAAGCTTTAAAAAGGATGCAGGTGTTAAAAATGGAAAACCACCTCCCTTCTCCCCTAGCAGTGACCAGATATTTCTGGCCGTACCAGTCATTCAGGCACGGGTCCCTACCTCTGCGTATTGGGCCAGTACTTTAATTTTGTTGGAAAACTTTGCTGTGGGTGATATCCTGACTTGTGGCAGGAGGGGATGGGTATCTCTTCAGCATTGGCACACCCCTGCGGAGCTGGGGATGTCTCTCGCTGTGGCTGGAGGGGGAGCACAGCTCTGTGTTTAGCTGGGTGTTGGGGCAAGGTGGGCAGCTGCCTGCTCCCGCAAAACTAAGATTTTAAACCTAAATTCAAAATGGAGATCCTCACAACCCCCAGTTAATTCTGGGGGTTCCTCCCAGAACTAGGCACCCAGCTTTCTGCCTCTCCAAAGTCTCTCAAGTGCCAAGACTGTTGCGGGTTTCAAACGCCGGACAGGAAGCTGCTGGAGAGGGGACAGCAAAGGGCTACCAAGATGATGAGGGGACTGGAACATCTCTCTTATGAAGAAAGGCTGAGGGATTTGTGTCTTTTCAGTCTGGAAAAAAGACGACTGAGGGGGGATGTTATCAACACTTATAAATACTTAAAGGTGGAGTGTCAGGAAGATGGGGCCAGGTTCTTTTCAGTGGTGCCCAGTGACAGGACAAGAGGTAATGGGCACAAACTTGAGCATAGGAAGTTCCACCTAAACATGAGGAGGAACTTCTTTCCTGTGAGGGTGGCAGAGCCCTGGCACTGGCTGCCCAGAGAGGTGGTGGAGTCTCCGTCTCTGGAGACATTCCAAACCCGCCTGGACATGTTCCTGTGCAACCTGTTGTGGGTGACCCTGCTCTGGCAGGGGGTTGGACTAGATGATCTCCAGAGGTCCCTTCCAACCCCTGCCATTCTGTGATTCTGTGGTTCTGTGTGATAGCTGTTCTCTGGCTGCGCAGTGTCCCCGCAGCAGGCACGTTGCCACGTTCAGGACGGCGTTGATGGGCGGCAGGGCGGCCCCTGCTCCGGGATCCGCTGGTGCTCAGTGCCCATGTCCCGACAAAGCTGGCCAGATCTTGCAGGTCGTGTGGGCACAGAGCAAGGACTTTCCGTATTCACTGGGTGAAAGCACTGGGTCTATACGGCAATGGGTGTTTCGTGCATCCTTCAGAAAACAGGGTCAAATGTCTTTTGTAATTTGAGCAGAAGAGGGACACTAATCTGGGCCTTCAGCGCCCTAAGGACAGCATCACTTCTCTGTGTTTTGAGTGAGAAAAGACCCATGTAGTTTACGAACCTGGGAGGAGGGAGGGCAGTCACAGCCATCACCTCCCGTAGGAGCAGACTCTTCTCTCTGTCCAGGACCAGAGAACTTTGGTGCTTTCTGCTGCAGCTGCTTCCTCTTGGGCACCTTCTGGCTTGGTATATTGGATTTTCATCTCCTGGTCTTAGAAGCTGAGCTTTTTCCCCAAGATAACCTGGGACTGAAACGCTTAAGGTGTTGGGACAGCCGGCCCGTGAATCTTGCTCAAGGATGGTGTGGCTGCTGCAGAACCGATGCTCAGTTCCTGCACCGGAAGCCACGGTGGGAAGGGGGAGATGCAGGTAGAACCCATCCAGCTGGTGGCTAGCAGTGGGAGGGCAAACCTCATTTCTAGGGGTGTAAATAGGGCAGAAATTGCAGCAAGGGTGCTGAGCTTCTTGCTGATGAAAACTAAGCATCTTTTGACTTTGGGGCTGGGCAAGGTTGCTCTGGTGACCATTGGCAAGAAACTGAGTGTACCCAATCTCCAAAAATGCTGAGGAGCTTCTGTGGCTGCACAGGAGGAAGGTGGCCACGGCGAGGGGCCGAGCGGGTGGTGTGCGGGACGGGCTCCTTCTGCTCTGCAAAGGTTCTCCAAGGGCTGGGGTTGTGCTGCAAGTGAATCATGCAGAGATTTCAGAATTTCTCTTAGGTTTCAGAACCTTGGTCCTGACCAGGATTTGGCCATTGCTTCACCCAACCTGGCAGACCGCATGCATGTGCACTGTCTGCTTACGTACGCTA
The DNA here is from genome assembly GCA_013396915.1 of Stercorarius parasiticus. Lineage (NCBI taxonomy): Eukaryota > Metazoa > Chordata > Aves > Charadriiformes > Stercorariidae > Stercorarius > Stercorarius parasiticus. The sequence goes on along the minus strand of VWZL01005928.1, from coordinate 354,409 downwards.
CTAAATGAATAAAAACCAGAAGAGGAATTTTTTTAATACGCAAATTTCTCTTTTGCAGAATGCGTTTAGCCTTTTCCGTGCAAAGAAAAAATCCAGCAAAATATTGTCCACATGGCTATTTTATGCTTCTGCTTGTCTTTTCTTCTCTTTATAATTAGCCTAATGTGATATCTGATCCCTGCTCTTTTTAGTGTTTGTGTGCCAGTCTGACAGCACGAGCGCTGTTATTTCTTAGATAAGCTAATCACTTCTTAATGACTGGACAAGGTATCTTTATTTAACTGCATAAAGAGATTTAACTTTTCCCGTTAAGATGTGACCGCTGGTTTATGTTTTGTTAATGACATGTAACGTTGGTGTAAGGCTCAGGTGGAACACATGTGTGGAAGTGGGTTTGGGCGGCTGGTTTTAGAGGGGCTGGGGAAGGGGCAGGGAGAGGAGGAATTTGTTCACTATTAATCAGAATTTATTAAGGAAGCCCTCTTGTGAGCCCGGCTAAATGCTGCTGCTCCACTGCCCGGCGGGTGGCCACGGGGCTGGTGCTGCAAAATGGGAGGTGGATTTAAGTTCCATCACCTCCCTGGTGCTGCTAGTTGAGCACATACAGAAGTGCTAATTTGTAAGATTATTTGAAGTGCTTGCTCTAAGGTTATTGTAAGGGCTTAATTCTAAGATAAACACATCCCTAAAAGAGGACAAGGAGCAGCGCTTGGTTAGATCCATACGTGAGCAGTGCATATATAGGTCCATCTTTCCTCATCAACCTGATGTGTCCCCCTTTACTCTTGGAGGACAAAGCCGAGCCCAGACACGCAGAGCTCTGCCCCCTGTCCCCCCCGGAGCTGGCTGAGGGGTGTACCCTGCTGGGGGCTGGGAGTGGGGGGCACAGGAAAGTCCAAATGACCCCAAAGTCCAAATGACCCCAAACCACATTGCACAAGGTGGGGGAGAGGTTGTCCCCACTGCTGGCAGGCAGTGGGTCTGTAAGCTGGGGCCTTGGCGTGTGCTGCTGGTAGCAGGGTTGGGAACAAGGTGTCCGAATTTAAAGGCTCTACCCTCTGTGCCCTGGGGTAAAGGACCCAGACACAGAACAGACTGTTCACCCTGTCGTGCAAAAAAACGTGCTTTCTGGGCAAGGTTTTCTCTGTGTAAAAATGAAAGAGGAGAATGAGGCTGATGAGACTAAATCAGAGCATTTATCTGAGCTCTGAAATGAGAGATGTGGCCGGGAACAGCTCAGCGTATGTGATACCTCCCACCCTAGCTCCCTGAGCCTGCAGACGTCAAGAGGAACTGGTGTCGTACTGGTTTTCTCTCTCATCACCCCACGCACATGGCCTCTCAAGCTCTGGGTGCAAATATGAGCTCACCGTGGTGCTTCGAGGCTTGCTTTCTCCAGCATCATTTAGCCCAAAGTTCTTTCTGGAGGGATGCGGAAGCACAGGATTGTTCCAGCCCCGAGCCCATGGCTGCCGGCACCTCCCTGGGATGGGTCCTCTTCGGGGGCAGGAGGGCGAGTGCTCAGGGGGACAGCCAGGCCCTTTAAAGCATCTGAAACTGTTCTGCCACAAGTGAAGGCAGCAAAAATCCTTCCTTTCTTTATTTGAAAGTTTTGTCCCTAACATTTATGAGTATCTGAAAGTGTTGGTTCGGCAGAGAATCTGTATTCCTGCCTGACAAGAAAAGGGCCAGGCCAGTCCTTGGGGTTTTAATTTTACTGGCTGACTCTAATGTCAGTCTTATCAATGATATCTTTTCTTTCCCAGTAGCATGTTCTAATAAGAAACTAAATCATGAAGACAAAAAGCTCCTGGCATCTCCATTTTGTTGGCTCCTACCTCCATCTATGGCATGTTTACAAGAAAACATTTATCGCTGGAGCACTTGCCTGCAATAAGGAAAGAGCTGATAGCAACATCTTTTAATGGGGGGGTCCTCTGCTCCGCTGGGCGGGCTGGAGTGCCCTCTGCTGTGCTGCATGGCCCCGTCTCCTTGGGACCAAAATCTGGACCAGCCCTAAAAACCATCCCCGGGCTGTTGGCAAAAAGGAGAAGCTGCCCGGTGGATGGTTTTGGAGGAGGGAGGGCTCGGCTGGCTGTAGATTTGCGAGTGGGTTGTGTGAGTAGGGAGCAGAAATGTGTTTTCTTGGTGGGATTTTTAAGGGCTTTGCACCCGGATCGAGGAGCCGTCTGAGCGGGACCGATGGGAAATGTGGTGCGTTTCGGCAATGTAGACTTAGATTGTGGCTGATCCTCACTGAGGGCAGCAGAAAAGGGGAAAAAAAAAAAAGATATTTTGTAGCTTTGTGTATCTTCAAGAGCTCTCCAACCGCTACACAATGACTGGGGTCTCCTACGGCGTACCAAAGCTGTGCGCAGGTCTCGTCAAACCCGAGTCCCTTGGGTTCCTGCCTGTCAGGAGCGTTAATACCCTCTTTTGGGGATGGGAGAATGGGGGGAGCAAGAGGTCAAGTGGCTGCATGAGGCCCCGGAGGTTTTCGCTGTTGGAGCTGAAAGCTGGAGTGTGGTGTGGCGGGGAGTGCTTTGTCCGGGGCTTCAAAGGCCCATCCCTTATAAATCCTCACGCGCTTTCATCTCCCACTTAAAACTTGCAGTTCACTTTGTCCCTTGCAGTTTTCGCCACTGGCGTTTCATGAAAGGGGTCAGGAGGCTTCGTCCTCCCTTGCCGGGGTGGGTCTCTGCCAAGGAAACCCTGCCAGCCCTGGTGGGATTCAACACCCTTCCTGAATCCCACAGGGATGCAAGCAGCAAGAGGCATCTCTGGGCAATACTGGCATCAACTGCAATAGTAATAACAATTAGCAATTATGCAGAGTTATATGCCTTTGGTGCCTATTACAGGCATCAACGAGGAGTTCTGTTCCTGTTTTCTACTTGTAGCTTGGCCTGATGCTTGCATTTTAATAGCAGATGCTGTAAGATAATTAGAGCCACTGCAGATAATACAAGGGGCGATTCGCTGCCGCACACAGTGTGGCATGGCCAGTTGATCTTCCCGGCCCCCCCGGTGCGTGCCAAGGTCTTCGGTGGTTGAAAGCCACGTGCCACGTAGTGTGTATTTTGGGGAAGGAGGGGAAAAAATGGGAAATGGTTTCGGCTGCCCACAGTGGGGTTGTCCTGGGATGCATCTCCGGGCAATGTGCTGGGGACGGGGTGGTGGGTACCACTGCGGAGCTGTGGGGCCCACGGGGATCGGCGCTACCCTCTCCTTACTTGCCGTGCTCTCCAGAGTTGGAGCTGCTAGAAACAAACTTGGAAACGAGGGCTGGGAGGCTGCAAAGGCTCCCCCGGGCTCCGCCGAGCCTCAGTGCTCCCTCCTTGCTGGCGTTGGGGAGCAAACGCGCTTTTCCCGAGGAGATGAAATGCAGATCTGTGCTTCGGCTTCTCCTCCCTTCCTCCAATTCCCCCAGAAAAAAAAAAAAAAAAAAAAAAAAATGGTTAATGTAATATTACATCAGATTGTACTCTGAGGAGCAGAAAGCCAATTTTGGGGGAATGTGAGCCAACCTACATTTAACTGGGATGCTGATATTTACTGTTGCAGTGATCCGGGCCCGTAGCATGGGTGAAGTCGCTGACTGGGGATTCAAAGTCCAATTAGGCAGTGTTAATAGAGGAGGCGGCGATGTTTCATTGAGAGAAATTACTAAAATTGTACTTTTAGGACAGTCAATTAGCTGTGTTTTGACAAAGCAACAAAAAGATGAAACTGAAGCCCTTGAAAAAAAAAAGAATGAGAGAATTCAGAGGGAACATGTCTGTTTGGGGAATCCTAATATTTTTTGTTGAAATCATTAAGTGAAATTAAATACTATTTTAAACCAAAGGGATAGAATATCTAATTAAGATAGAAAAAAGGTTTGGGGAAGGGTATTGTTGAGGGGATTAGAGGAATGGTTTACAATTCATGTTGACTGAGGTGGGGCCCCCTGAATATATTAGGTATATTAGTAATGGGGATGGGAAAAATCTCTTGACAAGCTGAAGTTGAGGGAGGGTTTCTTTAGGGTGACTCCAAGGCTCCCGGACTCCAGAGGGAAGTGGCGGAATGAAGCCAGGGAAATGAGGGAGGTGGAGGACAAGGCATCGGAACCGCTCTGGGGCTTGCGTGGCCCCGGGATGGCCAAGCAGAAAGGGGCAGGAGGATCTGGGGCGTCCAGGGTAACCTGGGTGGTGGGAGCAGGGAGGTCAGTGGGACCGCGGACCCCATGGGGCACACCCCATGTCCCTGGTGGATGCGGGATGCTGCGGGAGCCCATCCCCGAGCCCTGGCCGAGCTGGTGGCAGAGTCCCCCAGGACAGTGGGTGGCAGGATGCTTGAGTGCCTTCATTTGCTCTCTGTCGATCTGGTCGTGTTTCTCCTAAGACTTAAATTTCTGCTTTGTGATTATGTTTATAGAATAGAATCATGGAATCATTTTGGCTGGAAGAGACCTTTAATATCATCAAGTCCAACCGTTAACCTGGCATTGCTAAACCCACCACTAACCCATGTCCCTCAGCACCACATCTACACGTCTTTTAAACACCTTCAGGGATGGCCACTCCACCACTTCCCCAGGCAGCCTGTTCCGATGCTTGACAACCCTTTTGGTGAAGAAATTTTTCCTAATATCCATCCCAAACCTCCCCCTGGCACAACTTGAGGCCATTTGCTCTTGTTCTATTGCCTGTTCCTTGGGAGAAGAGACCAACCCCAGGAAATGGTCTTAGGCTGGTGTGTTCCTCCGGAACAGAGGCCGGGGTGATGGGCTGGGGCTCCCTCACGGCCATTTCTGTGATGGTTTGTGAGACTCTTGCCACCACCAACCCCTCGAGCAAAGCCCCAGTGCATGGGGAGGGCTGGCCCTGCCCTCCGGAGGGTCCAGGCTGGCCAGGAAGGGCAGGAGGTTTCTCTGGCAATTTCTCTCTAACTTGGGATGATGTCCCCATGTTTTGCATCCAGCACTCCAGAGGCTCCCACTCTTAACACACAGCTCCGGTAAAACTCCTCCGCCTAAAGGCCTCTCCTAAAGAACTCCATTTTTTGACCTATATCATCATATTGTTTAATTCGTTTCATATACAGAGACAGTTAGTGAAATATGCATGCTATATTATATTAAAGAGAAATGTAACCTTCAATTGGTATCTGATGTGCACTTTGCAATAACTGCTATTAGTTGTCTATAAAACTCCTAGACATCATTTGATTTTATTACCATTATATTATTTTACTTGGGAACATATAGAAGGAGTGGTGATTGCAGGTCTTCAAGTGCTTACTGGGAAATATTTAACACGGAATGTTTTATTTATTAGCATAAAGAGACACAATGGATTGTTGGTGATTAAAGTGATGATACTGCTGCTATACTTGTCAAAAATATAGACCTAATTCAATAGAAAGGCGACAGTCAGTCTCCATGTTGATCTATGCTGAAGCAAACTGCCTCTGAAAGCAGTACAAAGCCTGAATTGGCCTCTTAATTTTATGCTCTAGGGCATAGTATAAAAAAAGGGAATTCTTTCTAAGTGCCTGTAATTGCATGTTACCAGAACCTAAAATATAAGCCAAATTTTTGAAATTATAAGTGTTAAGCTTTCCATTTCAATTCCTTCCCCTCCTCCTCTGAAAAAAAATATCATCAAAACAAAAGAGAGCTTTAAAATGCCTTGCTATCCCACATCATTAATAAAATATACAGCATACTTAGCCTTTAATTGCAAATGTACATTTTGAAAGAAAAGACTTTTTTTTTAAAAAAAATAAATCGTTTTCCTTCTCTCCCAGACGTCCGGAGCTGGGGACCCGCTCGTCCCAGCCAGACGTGCCACCCTCTATTTTGAAATGGTGCTTTTCCAACAGCAGCAACCTCCTGTGTGTTTTGGGTCTGCTGGTGTGGGCTGGAGTATTGTTTCCTTCACTTAAATGGGTAAGGCTTTAAATTCGGTAAATCGTGCAGGTGAGACAGGCCTTGCGAAGCCCCCTGTATCAACAGCAGGGAGACAGCCCAGCGGAAAAAAAGTCAAATACCCTCCTTGCACGGCTCTGTGTTTACAACTTCGCTCCTCTGAGCAGACAGCAGGAAAAAAAAAAAAAGATTAACCATTTTGTACACTTGATGGCTTCATTGGACAGGCAATAAATCAATACAATTGAATTGGAGAAGATAGTGTTCAAATGCTATTATCTGTCTCTGTTATTGAGCTGGGATCCTTGGACTGACTTAGAGAGGTCCTTCCACCTCCAGGATTCCCTTCCCTGGGAAACCTGTGAGTTTCGACCTGCTCCAGGGCTCGCCCCAACCCTCCGGGCAGTCCTGCGCTTTCCTGCAGATGTCATGTTTTTGGGGTTTGTTACCCAAAACCCCATCCTTTTGGGGTTTGTTACCCAAAACCCATCACTTTTGGGTTTGCTGTGACATGGTTAGGTTGTTAAGAGTACAGGCAGGGAATCATCTTAAATGCTAACGCTGGTGAAAGAAACTGTACTTTTAACATTAGAGGAGAAATCAGTTGGCAGAGTCGAGGGTGGCAATGCTGTATGCCCCAGGGGGGTGTTTCCAAGGCTGGAAGCAGGGGTTTTGGAGAGCTAATCTGGTCCTCTGTGTCTTTGCTTTTGCCTTCCAGCGACGAGATGGCCAGCCAAGGTCGGGCTGGCACAGTCCCTCCAGCCGTGGGCATTTATTTATTCAGGGATTTTATCCAAAGGAATGTCCTGCTGCTCCGTGCCTGTATTTCCATAGCTTTCCAGGAAAGATGATGGCACTGTGAAGTTTTTTTTTGCAGAATAGTCATCTGTAGCAGTTTAAGGTATGCAAAAGGCCAGATTTAATGTTGATTAAATGGGTCTGACTGCAGCAAAGTTGCTGCTAAGTTGTACTTTTGTAAACAAAAGGTAAATCAAGCCAAAACTTAAACACTGCAAGGACTGTTTTAAACACTGCTGATTTCAAGACTTCAAAAATATTTTGTTAGCAAAATATCCTGTTTCTCTAATATTTAATATTTTAAAGTCACCCTTACGTGGTGGCATAAAGGTTAAAAAGTCTTTTGTTTACAGGTGAAATCCCCGCTCCTCCTGCTCTCCTAGATCTTTTCCCAGACCCAGTAATTTGATATATTTTCTCTTCGCCATATGCAATTTCAGAGTGCCCTCTGGTGTACAGACATTTCCAACGCATCGCCCTGGCTCACGCCTCTTCGCTCTGACAAACCCACTCGCTTGTAGCACTTAGATTTATTTACCCCTAGATTTATTTACCCCTATTGCTTCACCCTTCCTACGAGGGGGAATTAGACCCAAATGCGAGTCCCCATCCTGTAAAGGCACTGACATGAGCTTAGCTTGGGTATCCTCAGAGCTCCCCAGCGTCTCATTAGTTAACGAAGGGCTCTGCCTACCTGATGGCACAACCAGAGCCCAAAACCATGATGGAAATGGTCCGATGTTGCCACTGAGGAGAAAAATATCTGGAGTGTGGGCCCTTGGTTGAGTTTGAGAAGGAGCTTGTCTCAGCGATGACACTCCTCTGGGGCTGGTGCCACCAGGGGAGGTTGAGCCTCACTGCACGAGCGTGGCTGCAGAACTGATCTGGGTTTCCCAATGTATTAACAAGAAATAAGTGAGCCAAAATAGTTCTTGCTCTGTCTCCTCTGGATTGAACATACCTAAAGGATGAGGTTCTTACGCTAACTAATGACATTTCTGTCTGATCCCTTTTTTCATTACATGCAGTGACTTTTTTTTTTTTTTTTAAGATCTATTTGTGTTGGAAACATGTCTACAATGATGCTATATCTTGTAAAAGAAAACCAGTGGAGCCTCTGCGGACCAGAGGCTACGCACCCTTCAGCACTATAGGGAGGAGCAGGCGCGTTATGGGATGGTGCTGGGAGGACCAGTGGAGGTACCATGGCTCCGCAAGAACCTTGCATGTTGGTGGCAGGTAACAATAATGCCAGGTCTAACAAGTGGGTGTCTGGGACGCCGTCAGTTGACCTTCGCTTCCTTACGGCCAACATACACATTGTGGGCTTGCACCTGATTGGAACTGCTTCTGTTCGGATTGGGTTTGATGCGACCTGTTGGTGGACGCCACAATGGCCATGACAGAGCACAGAGGGACACCATGGTGGACCTCAGGGACCTTGTGGCGCTCATCCACCTGGTCTCCTGCTCAGCTCCAGCACAGCAACGTGCTGCTTGCTCCAAGGGATGCCCAGGCACATGGGAGGTGTCCCTGCCACGTGCCAGGACTGTTTGCTAGACAGGAAGGTACAAGAGTGATGAACCATCCTACAAGCGAGCGCAACACAATGACAGCACATGGGTGACACTAACTTTAGGAGTGCCAAGCACTAATTGACCTATCAACAGCTAGCTATTAAAGGTTTTCCTGGGACAGACCTTCCCACCTTAAAACTCCGCTGGCCAAAGAAGCTGGAGGGATTCTGAGCTCTTGCTGAGGTGACAGAAATGGCAGATAATAAGTAAAGTGACTGACGAGTGCTGCTTTGTAATTAAATGTTAAAAGGCACCACAACCAAGGTAAATTAAATTGATGAGCCTAACCTGGCAGCAGTAGGAAGCTGCCGAGATGTAAGCAGTACATCTGATTGTACCAGACCAGTTAATGTTTTTACTTAACAAAACAAAGTGAAGATCTTGGCAAAGAGCTCCACAAAAGCTTTGCAAATAGATTTGCAAAAAGAGAGCAAAGCCTGAAAAAGCGTGGTACAAGACAGATGGGAACTCTTATTTTGAGGTTGCTGCTAGCACTCAGACTTCCAAATTTCAGATGAAATTGAAGAAGTATTGGAAAATCATCTCTTTCTTCCTGAGGAAGCTGGAAATCCTCTTTATTGTAAAGGAAGTTCTATGTTCTTTTGAGAACTAACACCCCATGGGACAACCCCAACCACTGGTAAACCCATCACCTGCTTTTCAAAAGTCCAGATTACACAGAAATGCACCATTCGTGACCAACTGGTTACCAACCAGTTACCAACTGGTATGGGAAATGCAGAGAATTAAACAGGAGGTCCACATGGTTTTCCTTTGTGTCATCCAGGAGTCGAGAGAGTTGGGTAACTTGGCTACTGTATGTAACTGCTCTGGGGATTAGTTTTCCCCACTATAGGATGAAGCTGTGAGATGAGCATCAAGATGGTCACGTGATATTTTGTCACCTTTCGGTCTTGACCTGCTGCAAATTATCACCAGCAGTAAAACATAGAGACTACATTTGAAGTAGGGTTTCCAATGTAGGTGATAGTACAAGGATGTAGGAGCCCTTGCCATAACTGAACCATCTTCCACTGTGGGACTGTCAGAGACGGCTACGCCTGGATGGAAATGGTCAGCCAAAATATCCTAAACCCCTGATGCTAGACCTGGGACCCCACTGCAGTGTGTGACCAGCCTTGAAACTGAACTTGATTCTGCATCTGGGTCTCGTAACCAGCACTGCAGTGCGTATTCAGCTGGAGCCAAGCCTGGGCCGAAGGGCTCTTGAGCTGCAGGTCTGCTTGGAACATCTGGCAAGGAGCCTGGGCTGAGCAGCCCCTTGCCTACTCCCTCTTTGGAGCAGATTAAACGCTCAGCCAGCCCGCTGTCTGGTCACCAACAGTGACTGGAAGAAATATTTAGGAGCAGGTGAAGATCACAGTGATATTTTCCCTAGAATGTCTTCCCAAACTGTTCAAGGACGTCTTGAGCCACAGCATGCTGTCTTTTGTCTACCTCACCCCCCCCACCTGCCTTGACTGATTTTTCTTTTACGCGTGTGCCCAATGCACATGAAGTTTTGGTGTCCCCAGCATCCTGTGGCAGTGACTTCCACAGTTCTGCAACATGGTGGGTGAGGATCTGCTGCCTCCTTTTTTTTTTATTTAATCTGCCACCTACAAGCTTAATTTTATGCCCTCTATTTCTCGTATTAGGAGAGACAGCAGACAGTTATTTCTCGTTCTCCATGCTTCTTGTTATTGAATAGCCCTTTATTTTGTGTTTTTTCACAACAGGACTATTGCTACCTATAGTAGTAGGCAAGATGTAGTTGTACCCTGCATTCATACACTGACCTAATGATATTTTCTGTTTCTCCCCCAGTGATTCCCAACATGCAGTTTCATTTTTTTGACCTTTGCAGTGCTTCAGACCGATCGTAGAGCTGTGTATTACATCTCTAAAGTCACATTTGTGATCAGAGATCAGACCAGAGCCCATTGTTTCATCCGTAGAATTTTCATAACTGTAGTTTGAAAATGTGATAAATGTTCGTTTTTTCAGTAAATATCTTTGTCCAAAAGCCTCTGGAAGCCTATAAGCATATAAGCATCTATATGTATAAGCATATAAGGTGAACTGAGGATATTTTATGTGCAGGAGCCAGTAAACCACTCTGGAATGCTCCTGCGATGTTAAAAATCTCATGCTGCTACCCCAGCTGGGCAAATATAACCCAGAATACAGAATGGCTTGTTACTATTGCCTGCATTAGATAAGCTCAATAAAGTCCAGGAAAGAAAGTGATTTATGGGGATGGCTTTAAACATCCGTCTTGCTCTTTTTCACGATTCTGAAGCGGTTTCTTTTGAAAGACCTTTCCCAAGCTGGGAGCTGCGATCCAGATCCTTGTGTATAACCACATGGCTCCAGACTCCTGGAGTCTATGAGTGTCCTCCAGCACAAGCTGGGAACATGGACCTGTTTTAGCCTAACGAGCAAATAGAAATATAAGAGCTCACCACACGTATCTCGCATAGTATGGTTTTCCTGGCCATGACTTTGACACTGGAGGAGGTGCCTAATGTGTCAAAATTCCTTACCATGAGCAGTCAAAAACTTGAGGTCCTTTTATTTCCTTCCCTGCAGCATCCTCAGCTTGCAAGGTGCCCTGATGAAGAGTCAAAGAACCGAGAGAATGCAGTAGTGGAAAGGGTTGAAATTGACCTGTCTGGGAAAAAAAGAGACATAAAATGATACTGACAGCAACATGACGTCCTTCTATCTTTATACCCAGCATGGGGGCCCTGGACAGTGTTGTGGAGAGGGTGAAATGCAGCAGTGCGGGAGGTGGGATGATAAGAAAACATTGACCTCTCCAGGTTTGTGTGCAGATTCTGCAGATTTATATTTTTGTGGGTTTTTTTGCAGGTAGGGGTGATGGGGAAAGGAGCAGAAGGGCTTGCTGCATGCTGGAGATGTGGAGCTGCCTGTCTGCCTGCTGCTCTAAGCTGGGAGACCAGAAATAATGTTGGCCATGCTTTTGACCCTCTTGACATCTGTATTGTCAGCTATGTACACCAGTGGGATCTGGGGGACAAAACATGACCTTTGACTGGTATGCTTGGGGTCCTTACACAACGTGCGAGCAAGGTCAAACGCAGTAGAGAACCAAGGGAAGGATAGGGGAGGATTATTTTCTTTCCTGAAAATAGCTTTCTTTTGAATGTGGAAGCTGTGAGAGGTGCCCAGGAAGGCAGAAAAGATTGTCACTGAGCCAAACGGGGTCTGGCACGCAACTCAGTGATGTTTATTGGCCTGCGAGCTAATTAGGATCATCCCATCCCAGCTCAGAGGTCTGTGACCGTGGCTGGGTGCCCTCGGCCTCCACCACACAAGACCTGCTAATAAGCGACCCTCCAGCAGGAAAAGTGTAGCTAAGCACAGACAAACCTCATTTTGGAGACCTGGAGGAACGTATGGTATGTGGGAGATAAGGCAGAGAGGGCTGTGGGAAGCTGATCTGGGGTCGCTAGATGGTGCTGTTGATCTTGATATGAGAACAGACAGCTCAGAAGAGGGGAATCTGTCTCCTGGACATGTACCCAGAGCATCTACCCAAAATTACAATTGACTGACAGTGTCTTACATGCCTCCCAAACATCGAATGGAGCTGAACTTCAGGCTCTGACAGCGAAGCTATAGAGATGGAGGAGTACAGCAAACACAGGAAAATCAGGAAATGGACAAGCGCCTGCTGTGGTCCCACCCCACGGCCTTAGCTCTGCCCTACCCAGAGCTTGCAGGAACCATGAACTGTTGATATGGTCCAAGTCACTACAAAAATCCAACTTAGACTGTTTATTATTGCAAATACTTGGCTGAGATCCAGGCTACTACCACCATTTGGGCATAAGCAGAGCCACATCTGAACCTCAGCTGCATGCAAAAAGACCAAGTGTACAATTCTGATCTCTTTTTGTTAAGGGACCTATATTTAGATACATGTTGTATTATCTCTAAATTAGAACTAATTATCCCATACTCAAGGCTTGATCATTCATACCAAATGTTTAAATCCTATGTCTGTTGGTATGACTTTTAGAGTATTTAAGAAATAAAAAAAAAAAAGAAGAAAAAAAGATAAATTTCAGGCTACCTCCAGTTTTATTGTTGTGACGCTTACACCTGGTGTCATCTACCTGTGTAACATGAGTGCCTTCCTTGTGAGCATCCTGGCTGGTCTGCCGTTCCTCCCTTTTAGGGATGAATGTCTGAAATCGGGCCCTAGCATTGAGAAGGATGCCTTGAAAGCTCTATGCAAGAATATAGCAGAGATGGAGCAGCACCAGCACGTGCTGTCATAAGCACATAGGGCAGGTCATCGGCCTGCTTTGGCTCCCCTTCCAGTATGCAGCTTTCTCCGGTGCTGAAGGATCTTCTGGTGCAGACCTTCATGCTGCTCTGCATAAATAACATGTTACAGGCAAAGCTGGGGGTGGAACAGACAGTACATTAAGGAACGATGATGAAGAAAAGTTCTAGTGTCCACCCATGGCAGGATCAGCAGTCAAAAGCAGACTGCAGGCAAGAAAGAAGGCAACCAACTAAGGATGGTCTTCCATCACATCTCCCTGTCCTGAGCTGGCTGCAAACCCACCTGGAAGTGGAGGGAAATTATAATCATAGAATGAATCAGAATGGTTAGAGTTGGAAGGGACCTTAAAGATCATACAGTTTCACCCCGCCTGCCCTGGGCAGGGACACCTCCCACCAGACCAGGTTGCTCCAAGCCCCGTCCAACCTGGCCTTGAACACCTCCAGGGATGGGGCAGCCACAGCTTCTCTGGGCAGCCTGGGCCAGGGTCTCACCACCCTCATAGTAAAAGATTTCTTCCTAATATCTAATATAAATTTCCCTTCTTCCAGTTTAAAACCGTTCCCCCTCGTTCTGTCGCTCCACTCCCTGTTAAAGAGTCCTTCTCCACCTCTCCTGTAGGCACCTGGAAGGGGCTCTAAGGTCTCCCCGGAGCCTTCTCTTCTCCAGCCTGAACCCCCCAACTCTCTCAGCCTGTCCTCACAGCAGAGGGGCTCCAACCCTCACAGCATCTCCAGGGCTTCCTCTGGCCCTGCTCCAACAGCTCCGTGTTCTTCTGCTGTTGGTGCCCCAGAGCTGGAGGCAGCACTGCAGGGGGGTCTCCCCAGAGCGGAGCAGAGGGGCAGAATCCCCCCTTCGCCCTGCTGCCCACGCTGCTGGGGATGCACCCCGGGCTGCCAGCGCATGTTGCTGGGGCATTTTGAGCTTCTCACCCACCAACACCCCCAACTCCTTCTCCTCAGGGCTGCGCTCCACCTTGAGGACAACTCTTCTCAAAGCCACTCCAAAAGGCAGAGGAGCTCTCAGCTGTGCTGCACCTCCGCGTTTAGGGCACAGGATGGTCTGGGACCCTGAGATGATCTAACGGCTACAGGAGAGCTCTGTCCTTGCTGCCATGCTGGGACAGCGACCTGCTCCTGCTGCCAGGTACCGCTAATGGTACATCAATGATAATCGCTCGTGCCTCCCTTGTGCTGCCCTGTCCAATGCTTGCCATCTGCAGTTATTTCAGGTTAAATTGAAATATCTGGATTTTCAGGTTTGACAGTAGTCTTTTTGATGTCAAGGAAGGGTAAGCATTTTGATGCTTGGCCCAGATTTTTGGCCCAGAGTTCATTAGGGAAGAAATTATTGACCGGTGAAAGGAGGAGGAGCCTGGTGAAGATGTTATGTGACAGCTATGTGGCAACGCAGCTGAAGATTATGTCATTATGCCAGTGTGTAAATTAAGCTTGCATAGGAAATCTTTATTGTATCTGTAGCTTCTGATTGCTTGACTGCAACTGTGCTGTGGCTTTAACTGTGTTTAAAATGCAATTTCCTAACTTCTGTAAAAGCTTACTAAAAAGAGAATTCCATTAAGGGAAACCATGTTGACTCCAATTTCTTCCTCAATTCTCCCTGTACAGCTATTTCGAAATCATTTGTAAGCTTTTTCAGCTACGCTGAGTATTACATTGCGTAGAGTTGAGCAGAGTAACATGATCGATATTGTAATGGACTTCTCATCCTAGCACATGGCAGAAATAATAAATGTCATAATATATGACAGCCCTTCTAAAGCCCTGTGGAGCCAAACAAGATGCAGTAAGCATATATCTCCTACTTCTACCCCTGTTTTGCTTCTCTGTGTCTGTCCTTTGTTTCCTCCCACATTTATTTCCTCAGTAATGGAAGACTGTAATTGAATTAAAAGCGACTCAGTACGCACAAGAACATGCTGCGGCTGCACCGTTCCCCCCCGACACTGCTGGGTGGACTTCTGTAACGGCAGTCTGCCTTGTGAGCTGCTCGGTGCTGCGTGGGGCAGGTTTTTGGGCGGTTTTGACCAGTAGCCATGTACTCCTGTGGGTGTTACACCAGGTAAATGTACGTGCAAGCAGCTGCAGCCTTTCACTATTACCATTCACCTTCCCGCTCCAGCCTGTCTGTCACTGGGGTGATGCCAACACTTCATTTTAGATTTTGATACTAGTTGCCATTTTCAAGCCAAATCAAACAAATGGCTTATCTGCATCGGTACAGCTCCTCTTGGTTGAGATGTCCGATTAATTAGGGATGCTGCTGTTCTGCCAGTGACACCAGCCGCCACACTCAGTGGGTTTCCCTGCCTCTGCCGCTTCACCACTCCCTGTGCACGTCTTCTCCTTGCCAAACTGCCATGCTTCCCACTTTAAGGACCACCCTTAGAAGTAATTGCTCCTTAAAGATAATAAGAAATGATCAAAACCAAAGGTTAGAAAATGAAATAAATACTGTTCCTTCCCTAGTTTCCTAGGGAGATTTTAAGTGGGGTAAACGGGAAGGGTGGTTCATGATGCTGAAGGGACGGCCCTGCTCTCCTCTTGTTTGACTTTGACACCCATCAGGGTGTTATTTCTATATGTACGAGCAGTGCACAGGCTACAAATTAACAATGTCTCTACTATAGGATGTAAAGGAAGAAAAAAAAAAGATTGTTAGTTTTCCTGGTTTTGCTTACATACTCTTGTCACATGCTACAAGTGTGTTGCCTTACATTTAAGCAAAGAGAAGAGCTGGTAAGAAGATGAGAAGAGAAATAAGAAAAAACCTCACTAATTTTAACCCGTATCAGCATTTCCAAATCAGATGTAATTAGTATTGGTTAGTTTCTGCGCTGCTGTAGTAAACCGGCCCAGACAAACTGCAGGGACGGGGCCCTTGCAGTGTCACCTGCGTTGGTGTCACGGCTAGCAGGGTGCCGGACCAGGTGGCCTCCAGCGCTGCCTTCTGGGCAAAATTATCCCGTGACTCCAAAAGAGGGCTCCTACAGCAGCTGAAACCCCTGTCCTCACTCAGCTGCTCTACTATTTATTCCTATACCTTGTTCTCACAGACAAGTCAATTTTATTATTATTGTATTTTAGTTAGCCAGTGGCAATCCACTCAACAACACCTTGGCAGACGATCCGCTTTAATGTTAACAGGATTGTAGGGGGACGTATCCCGGTGAGCCCATGTCTCAGGTAACCTCCTATTCGGAAAAATAATTGTATCTTGCAAATAGGAGACTTTACATTTGAAAAGAAGCTGAATATATATGTACTGTGGAACTGGATTTGCTGTTTTTCAAAGAGGTGAGCTTTGTGGGAGAGTGAGAAGGAAGGTGAATGCCACATTTTGACAGGTAAGATTCATTTTACCACTGTGGCGGTTCTTTTTTGTTTCAATTTGTCTCATTTTCAGCAACAGAATTTCTTACTTTATGAATACGAATGCAGAAATTATGAATACAAACTACACATTTCAAATTAATGGTGAGCCATGAGCACTAAGAGGCTGTATACTTTTATTTTTGAAGACTGTGTGTCCAGGTAAAAGTAATTTTGAGATTAGCTAATTTACAGCGCCTGACACATCCGACTTTTACAGATCAGCCCCTGGACGTGAGGACAGCCTGGAACAGCAACTCGAAGGTGTGCCCTGCCCACAGCCAGTGATGGAGTATCTGTGCTAACACATAAGCGAATGATTTCAGAGCTTGTGGCTCTCACTACAAAAAAAAAAATAAAATCTCATTTTTGTGTTATGACATGCAGCTGTCCCCATGTGCCAATTCACATGGAATAATTCTGCCTCACCACATAGCAGCTGAAAAGGGGTTCCCAAAATATCTTTGCTGCCTGGTCCTCGGAGCCCAGTGGCATGGGGAGCAGTAACTCAGAATGGCAGCTCATCCTAACAGGTATGGAGACAGGGAGTGCTTTTTTGTTTTGTTTTTTTAATCAAAGCTGACAGGCGCCGTCAGCTCGTCGCACACACAATAGGGGAACAGGGAAGGTACCTCTTGCTGCAAGAGGGCCTTGCTCTGCGTGAAGAGCAGGACAGACACAGCTCCTCACCTTGCTGAAGTTCTGTGGCTCGGGTGTGGAAGCCCTAGGCTGTGTTTATGCGCCCTGCCTCTCAGTGGAGTTTGTCACTTTGGCCACAGCGTGAAGCCTTTTGCTTCTTTGCTACCGCGGTGAGGCCCTAGAGCCATGCCGGCTGCAGAAGCTCCTGAGGGAGGCTGCCCGCGCAGGCTGGCCACCGCGCCATCGCGCAGGGCGGCTTGCCCTTGTCAGCTCCTTCCCCTCAGCCGGCTGAGCCGACACCTGAGGCGAGCAGGCAGGCACCGAGCGCCCATCGTGCTCCTGTCCCGGGCCGCAGCACCCCGGGGCGTCGCGCCCTTCCCGCCGGCAGACAGCCATTTCACGCCGCCTCCCGGCCGCTCCCTTCAGGCTGTAGCGGGCACCTGCGTGGGCGGCGCTCGCC
>VWZL01005928.1:311676-336974 GCA_013396915.1 Stercorarius parasiticus | reverse complement strand
CGTTTCTATGGGAGGCGGGCGCGGAGCACATGGCAGCGCGGACGGGAGGCGGAGCACGTAGGGGGGTGGCGGGTCGGGGCAGGCTGGAGGTCCGGTGCGGTGTGAGATGGCTTCCCCTCCTCCCCGGTCAGGTCGGAGGAGCCTGGAGGTGGATGGTGTTGCCGGGAATGGGCTTGAGAGGCGCAGGCGAGGAGCTGCGCGGTAGGCCGCGGGCTCGGCCGGGGGTTTCCCCGCCCCACGTGTTTCTCCGGCGTGCCCGCGGTGCCATGGGTTCTCTGCGCAGGTTTTTAAATTACTGATACCGGCGTCTAAATTAAAGAGCGCGTTTATAATTTAACGGTCTCTTTGCAGGCTGCGAGCTTAAAGCAGATAAGGAGTACCAGTTCAAAGTAGATGATGAAGAAAATGAGCATCAGTTGTCTCTGAGAACGGCAAGTATTGTTTCGTTTTTATTTTTAAGTAGTGGTGTGCGATACTGTGAGAAGTGTTTTTTAACACGTACTCTTATCTCCTTAACCTTGGATTTTTGTCTTTAGTGGTAAGTGCTTTTATGTGAATCTATTAAATAATAAGCTCTTATTGGGAGTGGGGAATGCCACGTCTCTGGCCATATTTGCTGTATTGGAAAAAACCCGACAGTTTAAAATAACCACTGATGTTTTGTCGTTTACAGCAAGCAATACAAATCTGGAAAAGTTTAAAAATGAATTCACAGTAGGTTAATAGAGATATACTAAATGGAATTTAGGGCCAGAATATACATACTGACATCTCTAATGCAATAGTTCAGATCCTACAGGAGCACAGGGGGAGGATAGGTTTATAAGAATCATGCATGGGTACATTTTAGTAGACTTTATTAGAAATTTTGGTTTGAAAAGCTTTTCTGTATATTCCCCAAACATAATTCCAGTGCTGATAACTAATTCTAAATGGGGGAGCGGTATGTTTTGTTTTACTGTTCTTAGTGTTGCCCTTTCCAAGGACGTAGCTGGGAAATGCTCTCTTTCATTCAGATAATTCATCTAACAGCCTGTTTGTGGAGCAGGATACTCCTGGAAATCAGGATGTGTACACTGAGAGTTCTTAGATGTGTCCTTGGATCTCTGTTATCACAGCAAGCAAGGCACAATATTTCAAGGCTTTTGCTCTGGGATGAGGATGTTACTTTTGGTTACCAGAAAGTTAATATGCCACAACTTCAGAGGCAAGGAATTGAAGAGTTGTAGCATCTATTTTATGGTTTATTACTGTGTTTATTTAAATACAAAGATACCTTGATGACACCTGGAAATAAAAGAATCTTATAAACATGGATTACTTCCTATAGCAGAATTGCTTCCTGCGGGAGACTTGCATAATAATGCTCTCCAAACTTGTTCACAGTGCTACTTGCAACACTTTAAAGTAGGCATTATGGTTTTGTGAATCATATGTCTTCAGTCGTTGCATATTGTGAAAATTACAGCCTGGACTTGACAATGACTAATTTGTTCTTAATTAGACTTTCTTTTGAGGGAAGAATATAACAGTAAAGTACATATAGGACAAACTCATGCAGGTAGTTCTTACAGCTGAATGTTTGTCATGCAGAATGAAGTTAGTCACTGAGTGATACTTGAGTTATATGGCTTTATCCAAAGATCCCATTTTTGGGAAATTACCTATAGCATTTCTTTTGATGCTGTGCACTCCTCAGGGGGAATAAAGTAGACTGGATGCATACCAGTATTTATACCACACTGGATGCATACCAGTTTTTGGGGTTGTAGGAAAAAGTCTAATTTGATAACCTGCCTTTTTAAAGACAAAAAATAATATGCAGGAGAAATGGGGGTTGAAATACTAATGTCAAACTGGAGATGTCTAAGAGGCTTGGAAGATATTAGACATAGCTACAAACAGAAAATGCCTTGGCAAGCAGAGGAAGGAGCTGATGGAAGATAAAGTGTGAAGGTAGCAAATACCTGGTGACTGATCTGCACACCTGATAAAAGGCTAGATGTATAAAGATTGACTGACATCTGTCAGTTAAGATGCAGATGTGGTGATGGACTTGGGTATGAAGTGGGGAGACAGAAAGAAGTGGGGAGACAAAAGGGAAGAAAGTGAAAAGGGAGGATTGGTGCATGTAGAGGTAGAAAGTGGGGTGTGGGTTTCTGTAGATGTCTTACTAATGATAGCTGAGAACGTACAGAGGGATGGTCACTGCTTCATTACCTATTTATTGCCAGTGTGCATTCCTTCAGTGCAGAAAGTAAAGCACATGAATGGATACTTTCCAGACACTCAGTAAATAAATGCAGTGCTGCAGGATTGCTTCAGCTGGTGGAAATGACAGCAGTAACTGGGGGTGGAGGGCATGCTCTTAAATTCTTGCCCTGGTGGGTAGTCCCACCAGCTGAATGATTCAGTGTTGTTGCTAACCCACTTGAGAGGTGAGATCAGAGCAGCAATTTCACCTCTTTAAACTTAAGAGTAACAAACTTGCCAGGAGTAGTGAATCCTATATCCTGTTTCTCAGTCTTCAGGCTGATACATCTTGTCTGGATCATTATAGCCTGCCTAAAACCTGGCTCTTGGAAAATGGAAATTTGAGTTATATGCCTCTGCCTGAAGTGTTTACACCCACATGTTCCACAGAGGGTGAAAAACTTTCTTCTCATGGGCATTGGGAAAGGAAACAGTCTTGTTCACTTGTCTTGGGAATAATTGTAGTACTCAAGCAGATTCTTGGGTTTTCACATCTCTTGCATGGTAATCCTGACTCAGATGCCAGAGGTTCAGAGAACTGGAATTTCAGGCCTGTCCCAGGTCTGTCACTCATTTGCCTCCCCGCAGCTATGATTTTTTGAATCTTCAGAAAGTGCCAGACTTGTATTCAGTGTAAGGAATCCAGGCATTTCAGGGAATCCAGCATTTGAAAGTTGAGTTTTGAAATGCTCTAGGGTAGCAACTCCCAATTAATTGGTGAATTAATGCAGAAGGCATATACATAAATTGACAGTACTGAACTGAGCAGTTGTTAAGACTTAACTTCTCATTGAATATCAAGTAAGCAAAAAGTGTGTGTGTAGTAAAGTGAAACAATTGGCAGATGAAACATGGCAGGAAGGGGAAGGATAAAGGCTGTGATTCTGTAGTAGTGATAGCAGTTGTTTCCCTTCCTTAGGCATGCGCTTGTACTTCTTCCATTGGGCCAGCTTCACTGCTGACTGGACTTGTCACTGACCTGTTTAAATGCAATAATCCAGTAGCAAAAGGTCTACTTTTCACTCTCATCAAAACATGTGCCTTGAGTTGCACCTTGGAAGTGCCAGTGTTATGGGGAAACCAGGATACTGGCTTGGGGAGGAGTGCAATTTGAAATGTTGGCCGTCAGAAATACAAACTTCAGTTTTAAGCGATATGAAACAGCGAATGGAGTTTAAAAGACCTCTGAAGATTTTGGAAGATGCTTAGAATGTGCACTGTTCTTTACTTCACAGGTTACTTTAGGGGCTGGAGCCAAAGACGAATTACATGTTGTAGAAGCAGAAGCACTGGACTACGAAGGCAACCCTATTAAAGTAGTACTGGCATCTCTGAAAATGTCAGTGCAGCCTACGGTAAGTACAGGAACTTGGAAAACTACTATAAATTGGTCACAGGTGAGAAAGACAAGTTGGAAAGGGTTTTGGTTGACTGAATTTTAGTGCAACTGCATAGTGGTGGCGGGGTTCACACAAGTGCCAGTTTTGGCATGTGTAAGCAAATACAAGCTAAATATGAATGTATTTTTTTTTGCCTAGTGGATTTACTCTAGTCATCTGGAGATCATAGGCTTGTTCAAATTATGCATTTTTTTTTTAAAGAAGTGGTAGTAATTGTGCATGTTATCTCTACATATACAAATGTGTGTTTGCAAGCAGATGCAATCTATAGCACGTGTTGCTTGCTTTGAGCCTGGGATGAGGAAAATCAAGATTTTTCTGCAGGTCCCAAGCTCTTAAGAGATTTTTAAAGGTGACTGCTACCCTTTCTGGATTAAAGGGCACCCTAGTTGTCATTCCTGCCATCTGGAATGTAATTGGAATTGGTGTTGTATGAGTGGAATTGGACAATGCTGGGGGCAGGTGTGATGGATGATGTTCCAATTGGAATTGCTGCCAAGAGGAGTAGAAACAGATTTGTGGATTGGTCTGGCTTTGAAAATTGTGTTTTAATTATGATAAGCAATGAGAGTGTAGTAAACCCTGTGGTGGCTTTTTGACCATGATTTGACCCTTTAAATGCTTCTGGAATATTCTATTCGATGGAAATTTGGAGTTAACTATTAGCTTTGGAGTCTACAGATGTTAGTGCTCTTGATTTCATTTGAATGGATTGTCTGCTAAGCACACTTTGCCTTTAAAATTTGAATAAAAGCCAATCCTGTTTTCCTTAGGTTTCATTAGGTGGCTTCGAGATCACACCGCCGGTGGTCTTGAGGTTGAAATGCGGTTCAGGGCCTGTTTACGTCAGTGGTCAACATCTCGTAGGTATGTGTTACTCTGGTTACTAACCCGTGATCTTGCTACCTGTCAGCACCAACAAAACTTGAGTGATATATCCAGTATTTCAAGCAGTATTTTCTCTAATACTGACCTTCTGAATCTTTAATTCGCTGTCCTTGGAGGTGTGAGGTGACTGTAGGTCAAAAGAGTTCAGAGAAGTGCTTGCATACCTTTTCTTGCCTCTTGTTTTGTATGGGTAAGGGGAGTTTGTCATCCTTCCAATTTGAGTTCTCATTTCTCTCTTTAAAAATGGGTGTTAGGTTCCCAGTGTTAGTGTCTCACAGTGTATCAGTTGAGAGTGAGAAGACTGCCCAGAAACAGTTTTGAGTTAGCACCAAAATCCAAGCCACAACTAGTCTTCTCTGTAGAATTGTCTTTTGAGACTGATCTTTCTCCCTAGACGTTCTCTTAAGTGTGTCTTCTTGATGTTATTCTTGACTTTAATGGCTTCTTTTCTGTGAGCAGTGTTACAGGCAGTGTATGGGTGGTTATTCACTCATTTTGGGTTTCAGTGTAGTAGTACCTGCATACAGTCAACTCAAAAAGTTTCTGATCTCAGTGGTTAGATTGCTAGTAGGAAGCTTCCTCCTGTCATTTCAGCACCTCAGTAAGACTTTACCTATTTAGGTGTGGGTGACACTCTTCTGTTTGTTTCTTACTAGCAATCTTGTTTTAAGTATTGTTAAATGAGATGGATTTTTTTACACATTGCCATCATTTTATCAGCGTTAGAGGAAGAACCGGAATCAGACGATGAGGAAGATGATGCAAAAATTGTGAACACTTCAACAAAGAGACCAGCGAGTGGAGGAGGAGCGAAAACACCACAGGTATACACATACTTTCAGGCAGCTTGTCTGCAGAATTTTCTTTGAGTTTGGTGTTAACGCTGTCTCTAGGAGTAAGCAGTTAGGTGACTTGCGATGATTTACTTAATATGTAGTCTCTTGACATACGTGGGGAAGGATTGTTTTGTACTTGGGTCTTGACAAGTACTAAATTACGGAAGTGTAGTTAAGTACAGATAGTTTCCAAGGCTTTGCTGGAGGGGCGAATATAAAGGCTGCTTTTATGTGGAAGTTTTGTCCACTGCAGTAACTGGGTGAGTGCAGATTCTAGTATTAATCATCAGCGTACTGCAGGAGTTTAAATGCCGTTAAAACTGTAGTGTAGAAGGAAAGGTTCATATGCTCAGAGTGCAGTGTAAATTTGTCGATAGCTTTTGACTTGTCAGCTGTAAGTTGTTGATTTTAGCTAAATTAAAGAAAGATAGTCTTGTCGTCATGCCACAAATTGTTTTGGACAAAGTTGGTGGTTATTAAGACAAAATGGTATTGACACTTAACATACTTGATCTTTTTTTAAGAAAAAAGCAAAACTATCAGAAGATGACGAGGATGATGATGAAGATGAGGATGATGATGAGTATGTACTCTTGTTTTGATAATGTGTTCTGAAATACAGGGTGAACTTCCAGAATACGAATTGTGTGACATAACTGGATGTTAAGGGAACGAGCTACTTTTTTATCTTGGCTACAAAAAGGCAGAATTACCTCATTTATCTCTGTGCTAATCTATCAATCTAAATTAGTGTTATTCAAATATGTCATACTGGGTTATAAGACTTGGTTTCGTGTTATTCATTAACTTTTAATGTAGAATTTCTTTGTTAGTAGTAGAAGTCTTAAGATACATGCCTTGAGTATTAAAGCAAAAGGCAGTGCATTTAATTGCTTTAACTTTAGTAAGCAGAGTATTTGACCTAACACCTTGCTGTGTGTTAAAACAAGGTATAAGGTAGACTTGTGAAGATGACTTGCTTCCTTCATGAATGAAACATTTTACTGGGGGGAGAAGACTAACTCCTAGTGTGGTTAAAGCTACAGGTATGAATCTTGAGTTACATTGACTACCTTTCTAATTGTAGGGATGAGGACGACTTAGAGGATGATGAGGAAGAAATGAAAACACCAATGAAGAAAGTAAGTGGTATATATACACACACATTGTGACGCTCTTCACCCATGAAGGATTAAACAGCCTGTTTAATGAACTTGAAAGGAAGTGAGTGATGACACCAGATGAACTTAATACATGCAGCTGAGTTTATTCAAATGGGGAGCAAGTGCTAACACCTCTTAACTTGCTAATAGGTATTAGTTAACTGTCCTAATTTTGAGTCATCTTTGAGGATTCATGTGAAGACCCCTAAAACAGAAGCAGGGGGAAGCTGTGTTTGCATCAGTGGGATAGCTGCTTAGGTTTAAACCTTGGATTTATCGTAATGCAGAAACTAAAACTAATTGTTGTCTTTCTGCAGTATTCTGTTCTATAATAAACTAGATAGCAATACAAGGGATGGCAGTAGTTGGGCCGATAGTCGCTTAAATCAATGAGTTAAATTACAGCTATTTGGAATGTGTGAATGGGATCCTTTTTTTTGATTTAGCTTAGCCTGTGTAAAGAAATTATAATGGGACATTAGAGTGCTTAAGTGTGGATGTGCATCCAGTCCATGTTGGAGAGGGGTGGCTGTGTTCTCAACAGCATGCATGTGCACATGTGCAGTTGTAAGACTGGTATGATTTGGTGTAATGTACAGCAAGCAAAATCCTGCTCAAAGATGCGAGTTGTCAGTCCTGGGCACTGTAAAAAAGGTCACTTTAGCAACCTAACCTTGAGTAAAAGAAGGATCTAAATGTGTGAGCCCACCGGAAAAGGTTCACTTCAGGCAGCCAAGTGCTCTAATGTGAAATCCCATCAGCCCTTGAGTGCCATCTGGTGGTAAAATAAGCTAAGACAACTTGGCAACTGTAGAGGTAGAAGGTAGTAATTTTTTTGAACCTGAGTAGTTTGGCTTGAATTTAAATCTACATAGCTGCTGTTTAGAAACAAACATTTAATGTTTTACTTTACTATATGCTGCTCTGTCCTAATGAATTTCTATAGGTGATAGTGCACAATAGTTTAAGGCCTGGTGAAGAAATCTGAACTGCATATTTCCTGCTATCTAATTAAATCTAGTGTGGTTGAACGAAATAGTCCCTTGATATATCTATATATAGATATATAAAAATCCAGTTCTTAAATGTACATGTGTCATTGCCCACACTCATCCCAGATAATATTTCTGTATGAAATGCCAAACAAGAGGTTGTGTTACAAAAAAACAAGTAGCACCAAGTCAGATCTTGTAATTGCAGTGCCATCTAGAATTAGTCTTATGCAATATCTGCCCCCAGAAGTCTGTATGGTAATACATAAGGAAAGATGTAATATGTGAGGAAAAGATAGTGGTGGTCCCACATAGTTGTAAGGCATCATAACAAAACTTGGTTATCTTGGTTATGTTTTGTGCTGCACCAACATTTTTGAGTTCCTGTAGCGTACATTCTTTTTTCTTAAATAACGGACGCTGTTCATGTTGCATGGGCAGTGAGATTTGTCACTAAGTCTTGAGTATTATGTTAATAGCTTAACATTTACTAGCTGTTTTTCATGGCAAATGAACTTAAATGTTTTCTTTTCAGCCTGTTCCCGTTTCAGGAAAAAATATGCAGAAAGCAAAGCAAAACGGAAAAGACTCTAAGCCGTCCACACCAGCATCTAAATCAAAAGTGAGTAAAACAAATGCTTATTCTAGTGTGGAAACTAGTTTTCTTGCCTAACAGTAACTTTCAATAGTGTACTAACCATTAAGTTAGGTTTTTGAATCTTTATATGAAGCATGCTGGGGATACTGTTCCTTGCTTTGTGTTCTGTGAAATGCTTTAGAGATCAATACGTAACTACAACAGCCAAGAGTCAAAATCAGACATGCTGTACCTTGGGAGTATTGATGATCCCATGGTTTAAAATATAAGTCTATTTTTTTGTGTAGCTTCTTATACAAGAGGACGAGTGCCAGCTGTTTTGCCACTGCAGTACAACAGGAGGCTGCTGCTATTAAGGAGGTCTCACTTAACTGGTCCATTTGAGAACAAACAGTTTTCTTGTTCATTTGTGTTCTAGTTGTCAAGCTTCCTTATGCAGCTTTTCCTTGCTGCATATATTGAACATGCATGCTGGGAAGGTTGATACACAAATAAGTGTGGTCTGGATGGCAGGATAGCGTCTGAAAAGCAGTACGGATGTGTGCCTTTTAAAGCATGACCTAATCTGGCTGCAGTTGTGGAGTAAACTCTAGAACACTGAATGTTGGGGTTATTTTCACTTTCATTTCTGTTGGGAGAAGGAGCTGTGCCCAGAAGCACAAGATACTAGCTATGCTAACTATAGCAACTCCAAACTTAAATCTTCTTTTCCTTGTCTATGAGGAATGTCTTAGAAGCACAAATTTAACTTCTGTGACTTTTTGGAAACTATGTGAAGTATCTCTGACAGCTAGTTCCTTTATTCTGTATAAATTCTACAGTAGGTTTTAACAAGTTTTTACAAAACTTGATATTATATACTAAGCAGCTTTATGTATGTGCAAGTTCTTAATGAAATTAATACTTTTCAGACTCCAGATTCCAAGAAGGATAAATCCTTAACTCCCAAAACACCAAAAGTCCCTCTGTCGGTAGAGGAGATTAAAGCAAAAATGCAAGCGTCCATAGATAAGGTGAGTTTTTAGAATTGTAAGAAATGGTTACATGTCACTGTTTGCTGTGCTATTACCAGAGCATGTTGATACTGAAGCTCAGAGAAATGGAAACTTATTTGGGCCAAAAAGAAGCCTCTGTACTCAAGAGAAGCAAAACCACCTACTTGGTTTTTGTATTCCTCCGGTAGTGGTTAATAGTAATTTGGGATTTCTTAGTGAACTCTCAGTTAAAATTTAAAAAAAAAAAAAAACCAAAACCAAAAACCAAAGCAACAAACCTTAGGTGACATTTATCCTGAAGTTGTTTTAACTAGTGTACACATTTTATTTTAGACAATTAGAGTAAAGCAGAGTTCTTCACATGCTTGGAATTGCTCGGTATTAAAGCAGAATCCAGCTTTGATACCCAGATGCTTGTATGGCTTTGTAACTTCCAGAAGGGGGAGATAGCTGCCTGTGATATGCATTAATGTATCAGTGAAGACCTGGAAGCATTTGCTTTCTGAAATAGAGATCTGGGGTTAATTGAGTCTCCCCGCAATGGATGTTTCATCTTTCAAAGGTCACAGAGCAGTCACTTGACTTTTGGTTGCTATCAGCTCTGACTAACAATTCATGGTTATGCATATGAGTATTCTTCTTTGCTGGTATTTAAATATAAAAAAGAAAATGGTGGTTTAGTTATAGGCTGGATGGGTAAAAACGTAGCTGATAATAGCAATTCTTTGCCCTGTAGGCAAGTTTGGAAACCTGTGTGCTAGCTGGGGTGCTTCAGTGCACACCTGTGCTGCAGAATGGGCTGTAGCGATGACCTGACATCGAGGTGATGCTGGTTCTGGTTTTACTTCACTGTCTCTCTGGAGTGCGCTTGTACATCATATACTCATTTGTGACTGAACCAGATTCTTTGAGAGCTATTTTTGGCTAAAGCCTACACTGATGTAGATGTTATGAAGAATTCTAGGTTTTTTTAGTTTGATCTGAGATGATAAACTTTCCCTCTTATGCTGGACATCAAGTCATCTAAAGAATTAGAATTATCTTCTACTTAGATTCTTGATGTTTCGAGGCAGTTTTGTCCCAGGAATGCAAAATAAGAAAGAGTGTTTCTTATAGAGTGGATGCAGAGTGAGCAATGACAGGTTGTGATCAGGATTAAAATGCATATCCCTAAATTGTGAACTTGGCAGTGATGGATGATATCATTCTGCTAGGTCACATTAACCTCTTGGATCTAGCAGGTTCTCAGTGTTTTTTTACATGACTCAGAGGAGCCACAATCAGTGTTGTTTTTGCAGTGTCAGCAGAAATGACTGAGCTGCTCACAGACTGATGTCCCTATGAAGGGAAGCATGCAGACCAGGTTAACTGGCAAGCAACTTTAGAATATGCATTCTGTTCCTGAAGAGTTTTTACTGTGAAATGCTGTCTAAGCACAAATATGTAGAAGCAATAGCAGACACCTTAATTTAATGTTTGCCAAGGTGGTGCTAGACCATACCTGAGTTAAGGCAAAAAGGTTTGTGCGTTGCCATGTACAATAGCACTTCTAGCTGACAGCCAGCAAGTTAGCAGCTTCAAAAAATGGAACTGCTGTATTGCGTAGTAAGTAGATGTCAACAAGCTAATAGAAAAGCATCACTGCTTGACAGAATCCAGGGGTAAGGCATTGTCCAAATCCAAGCTTTTTGGTTGCAGTTCTGCAGTTTCAAATATTCCTAATGTAGCTTTGTTTCCTTTGAATGTGAAATTGCTGTCTTCTGCAATGTGCTGAGTAGCAGCTAAGTGTACTGTCATAATTGGCTAGGTGTATTTAACTGATGTACCTGAAAAATGAGAAAAATATTACTCATGAGGCATGTGAAAGTAAATCGATGTCTCTTAAAATAGCATGCTGTATTATTTTGCCTGGAGATGGAAGACATGAAGATAAACCTAGATCCGTGAATTACTGAATCTGCTTTGTACATTTGAGTATGTACAAAAACAATTTCAGAGATACAAGCAAACATCTGTAGAACAGTTCTTTAAATTACTAGATCTAGTGTACTAGAATGAGTTTTAAAGGGTAGGGGTTTTTTTGCTTTAAAAAGATTAAGTCAAAACTACTTACAAAGGTAACGTCTCAAGCTGCATGCTGTAATAAGAATCCATAAACATGGGATTAGTTCTAGTTTATCTGAATAGCATATGAATGTTGAGTGCAAACAAGGTTATCTTATGTGGTGAGCGCTTGCGGCTATCAGTGAAGGCACTCCTGGAATAAATACCTGGGTACTGTAGAGAAGCAAATTTTTAAAAATGGTTTAAAAGCAGATTGGTTTGGGATGTTGCAAGGTAAGTTTAGTAAATCTCCATGTGTGTTGCAAAGGGTGTAAGCTTAAGTAATTTATTGGAGTCATTAAATGACCTGCTTGCTATTTTTTCAAAATAGGGTTCTTCCCTTCCTAAGCTGGAACCCAAATTTGCCAACTATGTTAAGAATTGCTTCAGGACGGAGGACCAGAAGGTAACTGAATTTATTGGAACTTGATAAGGTCCAAAAACTTTTATAACCTGACTTAGGGATTCTTTTCCACTTCTAAATCTTTACAAGCTTTGGACTGTTTCAAAGGGTTACAAACCACGAACAATACTTCAAATTAAATAAATGGGAACGGTTTTAAGGGTTTACTTGGCTAAGATGGGAAAGCTAATATTTTATTACATTTTTCCAGCTTTTATATGGTTGGTAAATTATCTCTTGCTTACTAAACCCACAGAATTTTCCTTTTGGCACCATATTGGCTAAGGAAATGAGCTGTGGTTTTCCTTGCTGCTGAATTTGGCCACCTAGGCCAGTCTGCTGTTCAGCCTTTTGTTGGGGAGGGTGTCTGGGAGGGGGAACTGTTTTGCGATTGAGATTATGGCTTTCATGCTACATTTTCTCCCAAAGTCAGATGAACTCTTACAAGAGGGCAAGCCAAAAGGTGGTATCAGGAAGCAAGTTTCAGAGTTAGCTATTACCTGACACATACTAGGCTAAAATGTGTCTTAGATTTCCCTATCAAAATTCCTGTAAGTTAAAACTTTCTTCCAGTGACAGAATTCCTTATGCTTTCCTGCTTCCTTCAGTGGTTCAGAGTAAACTTGTCTGATAGACAAATTGATAGGTTCTTGAAAGAATGTTTAAAAGCAGTTAGCCTCAGCTACTGGAGTTGGTCTGACATTAGCCAGGGTAGGCAAAGTTCAGCCAATATTTGCCTAGCTGGTCCACACCCATCCTCTCGCTTACCTTCACTGAATTCTTACTATTGTGACTTAGAGTGAATAAGTCTTCTAGCAGAAAGGACCTAAATGTCTTGCTTTTGACTTGATTTTTCTCTGAAATAAATGCATTTTTTGGGTTGTAATTTAATGTCAATATTTTGTGGAGTAAGTGGAGGTAGTAAACTGAAAATAATTAGAAAAATGGATTGCAATTTCTAACTTTTTGTGTATACTTCCAGGTCATTCAAGCTCTCTGGCAGTGGAGACAGACTCTGTAAGAAAAGAAAACAGTTTAAGCAGTTCATTAAAATCTGCAGTCTTACTTCTGTAACCATTATTTGGCTGTCCTTTTTACAAATGCTGAAAGAGCTTTCCCTACCGTGTCTGATAAATGTCATCCAGATTACCTTGCCAAGAATGTGTTGTCCAAAATGCCTGTTTAGTTTTTAAAGACAGGACTCCACCCTCAGCTTCATTTTAAGTATGTATGGAATGTTTTGATAAGGCATGGTGGTGGTGGTGGTCAGACAAATGGAAATGGTGGGGAGTCTAAATGTACGTGGAAAAAAAATAAAATTTAGTATTTTAATAAAGTACTATCGTTTCTTTTTTTATGGGTTGGGGGTAGTCTGCATACTGAACCTGGAAGATAATAGGGCTTTAAAGTTCTCATAGGAACAACTGCTGAGTATTTTAGCTACTTCTCTTTACCGAATACACATCAGAGAGTCTCATTTATGTTGTCAACTTTAGTCCAATTCTGTGAGCTTTACAGCTACGGAGCAGATGATTGGTGAGAAGGCTTAAGTGGTAAGCAGGACTTCAGTCTTGTCTGTAAGTGACCACTAATTATATAATTGCCTAAAACAGCCTTTCCTGCATCTCAATTTCTGACCTGCTTCGCTGCTCTTTGGTTTATGGTTTCTCTCTTAACAACTGAGTTTGTAGGGCTTGTGACTCCACTTGTAAAATGTAATACTTTTGATTTGGGAATTGCTGGCTGTGCTGTTCCTTCTGAGCGGCTGCAGTCTCTGAGGTTGTCTCACGTAATGACTTGTGTGAGGGTTTTGTGGAGAAGGGAATTTGCTTGAATGCTGAAGGGTGTGCCTAGAGAGTTTACAGAGGGAGATCAATGCCAGTGGATAAATTCCTGGGAATGATGAGGAGCTAATCTCCAGCAAATCCCAAAAGCTCAGACAAGCAGGTAGTCCTAGCACAGTTCCTGGGTCTTTTCTGATTACTGGGTATCAATGATACTAAGGGGCTGAGTTAAAACAAATTCTTGGACCATTGTTGGTTTCATATAAAGTAGAAATGGCAAGGTGTAAGGGCTCTTTCAGATGGCGGGGGAGGAAAAGATGGATATCATGCCTGGCACTGAACTCTTCGTCAAAGCTGTTGTCTCAATGCTGTTATCACTTCAAATGCTTGAATGCTGTATCTATGTGTAGTAACTGCAGTAATGGTATGAAGACAGAAAGAATGCTTAAAACATTAAGCAGTTGTATGGTAACTATTAAACTGATTTAATCCTTGCTATGTGTGAGAATTAATGCAACTGGTTTCTATTTTTCACAGCAGAAAAATCTTACTTGAGAACAGAAGGGCATTAAAGCAGGCTTTACCAGGTTGAGGTTTTTTCCCACTTGCCCAGCTGAGGTCCTACAGCAGTTACCTTCACAAGACATGGTAAAAAACTTTGTATTGTGCTAATTGGGCACGGGGTCTCTTCATTTTTATTGGATGTTCCTTTTTTCCAAGTTGTTCTAGAAGCAGAATATATAATTTGGCTTCTAAGACTGTCACAGGAAATATTTTTTTTAAGGTTTGCTAGTATAAAAACCTTAGTTTCTATAGTTGAGATTCTGGGCATGATGGAAATCAATACAAGTCTCCAGAAGCAAAGCTTTGTTTGGAAAAACAAAGCTAAGCAAAGTGCATGGCAGAGAAGCAAAACACAGTGCAAGCCTAGTGTCAAAAATTCATTTAAGCTTGAGTATAATTGCAGCATGTGAAATGGCAGAGTATAAGGGTTTGAAATGCCTGTTTCGGTGGGGTTATGTCAATAGATGATGTCATATGCACAAGTGAGAGCAAATTTCCCTGGTGAAATAGAGCTAATGGCACAGACAGGCTTATTTAAGCAAAATTGCCCTCAATTTTGGCTGAAACAAGTGAAAATTGTACAGTAATTTCAGTAAGAAGCTAAGAAGCTATCCAGCCAATAAAATATTCGGAGTATTAAATGTTTAAGAAAGGCCAGGGTGTTGTCTGCTGATAGGTCACTGAGGGAAGTGGGTCTGTGGGGTGCAGCCATGCTGGGCAGAAGGGTGGCAGGGGGAAGATGGAGCCTACATGGGCAGTTCTGAGGGAAAATGTATTCCTGTGTGTAGGTATAATGTAAGTCAAACGTGTCAGGTTGCCAATTAAACATCGTGAGGCATCTGCATTGTGGCAGAAAAATGATAACTTGGTTAGCTTCCTCTCTGTTTTCTGATGGTTTGCAGCTCTGGCTGTGAGCAGGGGTCAGTGCGGCTGTCCCCGCCCTGCTCCTGGCTGTGTGGCCATCTGCCCCATCCCTCCCAGCAGCAGAACTTGCCTGTTCCTGCTCCAAACACTCTGCTCCTGTTGGGACTGGCCACCTGATGGTTCCATGGGGCTGCTGGGCTGTGCAGCCGTGTCCTCTGGGATGTTCGCATGCAGCTGCCAGTTCTTAACTGCAAGTTCTTTGAGCACAGCCTCATCAAAGGTTGAATTACAAAAATCTTAGTTTAAGCTCAGATGTGAAAATAGCCGTTGAAGAGAAGGTCCCAAATACTAGATGTGGGCTATTGAGGTACTGTTCTTGACTTTCTGCAGAGATTAAATGTGTTTTCTACCATGATAATAATTACACGATTGCAACAAAGTGATGTTTGATAGCTATGTTGAGGGTTGTGTGATCCTGGTCCTTGAGGATGGCTTATTTGAGAACGTGGAGGTACATAATCAAGTGCATTGATGCAAATACAGGCTTTACCATGGGAAACACTCTCCTTCCCTTTACAGAATGATAAAACACCTCTCCAGGTGGCTGTCTTCTCCTTTCTTCATGAATTTCTGCCCCTACTGCCTTTCCTGTTGCAGGACCCTTCTGTTCCTTGCTTTTCTCATGCTTCATTTCTTCCCAAAAGTGTTTAATTCCTTACAATGAGCAGGTACCAGGTGGTGTTCCCCAGCAGAGGACATGGGGAAGGCAGGGTGTGCAGCAGCACTGTCCTCTGCGTGGTGTTGGCTGCAGGTATGGCTGCTCCACATGGATCTATTTTGCCTCCTAAGTCTCCCGTTGTTTCTGGACATCTGATTTCAGAAGAAATGATAATATAAGGATACTGTCCTGCAGTAAAACAGCCTTTTCCAGCTTCAGGAGGTCTTGATCTGTGTCTTACTCCTTGGGGTGTTCAAGAAAAGTGCTTGTTGGCCACCTTAGGTCTGTCCCAGGGTTCTGTTTGCTCCTGTGAATCAAACTGTCTTGCCAAACTGGTGTCAAGCCCAAGCGCTATGGTGGGTATGGGGCTCTGTTACTTTGCCTGTGCTTGGCAATTGTTCAGCCTTTGGAGAGGAGTGACTGGAGCATGGCTGGCAGGAGGGTGGGAGGGAGTGCGTGTGGGCTGAGGTAATGGAAAACAGGGCCAGGATGGGTGGTGGTTCTGGGCTTCTTGCCACCCAGACAGTCCCTCAGGGGCTAAGTTCATGCTGGAACATGCTTGCTGTCCTCTTCTCTAGGAATCTTACCCAGATACCCCAAGCTATGTCCTGCCTCCTTCCAAAGTACCATTAATGACAAGCAGCCAAACTCCCAACTTTTCCTTCCCTCTTTCCCTGTGGAACAAGCACATATCCTTATTCCTCTTGCCGTTTTCCCAAAGGGGTGGTAAAGACTGGATCCTACTTAGGAAATGACATAGAAAAAAGCTGCAAATGAATTGGGTGGTTTGGAGCGAGGTGTTAGATGGAGCGCCTTTCTTCCCTGGCCTTGTCAGCAGGTCCTGGCAAGCAGCAGCGAGCGCAGTTGGTTGTGTTGAGTGAGGTTTGGAAGTTTTGTGATCTGGTATTTATTAAGGGTTGCTTTGTCGGAGTCCTGGCTCTTGTAATCTGAACGAGGAGAGCTGGGCTTGTGTGATTGTGGGCACAGGAGAAAGGGTACAGGACTTTGAGGTGTGTCTGAAAGGGCCTGGCTTGTCCTTCCCCTTGCAGACAACAGAGGGAATCCCCTACTGTCTGCTTGCTGGTTGTCTTTTATCTGCATTTACACTTTTGGGAGCAATTCTGTGTTGTGTTGGATCGTCTCTTCAGCGTTTGTCTTGAGTTGGGTTGTCTTTTTTTGCAAGTGGATTTTAAGCCATACATTATTTGGACCAAATAAACTAATTAAATATATTAAATGTTAATTAAGGTGGGATAAGTGTGTGGTGGAGACCGCTGGGCTCTTCTAATTGTATGCATGCATGGTCTCTGGTCAGGTGTATGGGGATGACTTTTGCTCTGTTCCTTACTTTCTGAAGAAACTTTCTTCTCCTCTTCCACCACTCCTACCAGCTGTCCCTGACCAAGCCAGAAGAGCCTTAAAGGGAAAAGGAAAATTTTGTTAGAAGGGTCCTGCAGTCTTACTGAAGATCCCTTCAATTAATTGCTGGGGCTGTAAGCCTGCCGAGCCCAATCCAATTCTGTTGGCTTACTTGGTATTTAAGAGGAAAGTAGTTCCTCTTGAATGAGGATATAAATTTTCAAAGCTGTTTTCAAATTAAGCCTCAGGTTTTTTAAGTTTTTTTTTCCATGAGAAATACCTGCAGGGAGAGTTGAAGGCATATGGCAGCTTGTTGAAGTACTTGGCATTTCACTGCCGTAGTCACCTTTATCCGTGCCTTGTTCGTGTAACTTTTCCCCGTTACTCCTTACATTTGTCCCAAAGCTTGTAATTGTGAATGTCCTTGATGAGAGGCTTCTAGTGACACAGGTAATGACACAGGTAACACTATATTGAGGCAGTATATGTTATCCCAGTGTTGCTTTGAGTGTTACTTCCCATAGTACCTGCTGCTTTAGCTGTTACCTCTATGTAAACGAAGGTGTGTGGGCACTGTGAACAGTGGACAACTACAGCTAATAGGTAAAGCTTTCAATTTAGTAGTAAGACCACCTCTGGCCTTTAGGACATTCTTCCCTGCCCCTTCACTCTTTCCCATAGTTATAAGCATTTTCTTCAAATTCTTCACATGGAAATAGGTTTTAACGACATGACCCCCCCCCATAGCTAAGGGTAATAACATGGCACGGGATCACCATAATGAAGGGAGCCCAGCCCTTGCGATCTCCAGAGACCAGAGAAGGACGGGGAGATTTGGGGGATCCTTGACTTCTTTATTTTAGGGTCTCAAACTGTTGAGAGATGCTTCCGCTGGTTCCCTCTGGCTTTATAAGTTCTAGATAGTCCCTTCCACCTTGTTCCCAGTTCTACATCTTGCCATAACCTTCTCCTTGTGAACTTGGTTCATCACTGCTCCTCAGACTTCTGCTCTCTTATACTTCTAATCCTTATCGGTTCCACTTCTGGTCTGTTCTACCCACTGCTGTTGTGAACAGCACTGTCTTTCCCCGGTCAGTCTTGCTCTCTCTAGAGAAAGTTTGAACATCTTTGCAAATGCGGTGCTCCTCCACGAATCCGTTCTCTCTTCTGTGTTGCCTGGTAAAGCGTCCCTGAGAGCATGTCAGGTGCTGGTGCCCTCATTTCAGTCATGGTGAAGAATGTTGATGGTGGAAGCCCAGCCCTTCTGGGCTCCAAGTGGATGGAGCATTCACCTTGTAGGGCTGTGAGATGCACATGCATACCCCAGGAAAATGGGACCTCCAGAGATAATCCCTTTGCTGCCCTGTGACATTGGTTTTCCAGAAAAAGGCCATGTTTGGGTATATTTTTGTGTAAACAGCAAAGAAGATGACCCACCCATCTGTTAGATTTTTTGAGTTCTTGCTCTGAAGTGTGGTGTGACCTACAGCTCCTTATCAGAAGGATCAGTAGAAACATACTTTTTTCAGCGTTGTTTTCTGGAAGAGTTCTCCTGTGTCGGCCTCAAGGCCCACTTTGAGTTGCTCCAAGTTGCTTGTTGAGTTGTGCCGTCGCTGAGGACAATGATGGGGGACATTGAGAGGTCCAGGATGTCACCAGTTGTGCAGCGCCCACAGCTATGTGTGCATCAACCCTGAAGTGCCCCAGGGGTGGCACATGCCAGCTGCGGGGACGTGTGTGGTGGTGCGGCCTCCGGGTGAGGTCCTGCCTGTGAGATAGCACCTGGAGGGGTGCAGGGGCAGTGGGCAGGAGCCTACAGTGGTGGTGTGGGAAGGGATTGGTCATCCCAGGGAGAAGGAGGCTCCGCAGACGGGGGCTGAGATGGTGACTTGCTGGAGACGGCCTAATTCAGGGGACTTCAGTCAAAGAGGTTTATGTTTAAGAGCTGTTGAGCTGAAAAGCTCCAAGTTAAGGAATTACTAAGTTTTGAAGCTTAACAGCTTGTGATCTGTTTTGGTTTTTTTTTTTTAGGGAAAAATTAAACCATGGAGGAATATAAATCCAACAAGCCAAGCCTTAGGATTTAATACAGCGCAAAGGCTGGAAAGTGGAATTTCCCACTGGTTTGTGTAGGGTTGTCTGCAGAGGTTTGTGCATTCTTGCCACCCTTCAGAAGCGTTCAAGCAGCCGTGGCATGCTTTCAGAGAAGAGCTGTGATGCTCCTGGGTGGCGGGACCAAGGAAAGCCCATGGGCATCTTTCCTGTGCAGGACAGGCAGGACTCCAGAGCAGGGGTGGCGAGGCTGGGGGATGTGGGGTGGGGACATGCACTGGCTGAGGGACCCTGGCCACCAGAGGTGGGCTACCCAGGAGAACAGCGTATCAAACTAGTCCACTTGTCTCTCCTTTAGCTAGAGATGTCCATCACTTTCTGTGATTTTGTTTTCCCCATTCCTCTGCTTGATAAAGCACTGAGATTTATTTAACGAGACTGCTGGAGTTTTCCTAGGAATCTGAGGTTTCAGTTCCCAAAACACCCAAATCAGGAGGTGTTTCAGTGGAGAAAAAGCTTTGCAAACCCTGAAACCCTGGCTGCTGAATAAGAGGCTTTGTTAGCTTTTTTTTCTTACGAAGTAATGGTGCACATCAGAGTAAGGGTTGTAAGTGTGCTGCTTCTCCCTTTGGTGGGGCTGAGATATGTCTATGGTCTAGAGCTGAAGGAGACGCTGCTCTTGCCTTTGTTCCCAAGAAGT
This sequence comes from Stercorarius parasiticus, assembly GCA_013396915.1. Classification (NCBI taxonomy): domain Eukaryota; kingdom Metazoa; phylum Chordata; class Aves; order Charadriiformes; family Stercorariidae; genus Stercorarius; species Stercorarius parasiticus. Next base: position 317,302 of record VWZL01005928.1, on the reverse strand, counting down.
CCAGAAGAACTATCAGGTGCAGAAGGTCTTGGGAGTACCCCTGCTCTCTCTCGAGCTGGGATGGCCTGTCTGCAGCACTGGGCTTGGATGGTGGTGGCTTTGGCCTTTCCTGGCCACCTCTGCCCTGCCCGGATCCCTCCCCTTCCAGTCCACAGGAGGCTGTCCCAGTTTGTTGTCCCTCTTATGCTACAGAATGAAAGCTGCTGTGCTTGGTATCCTATTATTTGTATTTCCTATTTATTTTGTATTCCATTATTCTGTTACTTTATGTTTGTTTATATTTGCACTGTGCTTTTTCAGCCTTCATTCTCCAAGGCAGGAGTTCCTGGTGGCCAGAAGAGGCCTCCCCTGGTCATGTCAGGGTAAACTCCAGCGGAGCTGGGCTGACACATCTCTGTGAGATCTTGCTCGCCATTAAGGGACTTTAGGTCATTCCTCAGAGCTATTCTCTCCTTAATGCTGAAGGGTGGATGTGTTGTCTTCATCCAGGCTCCAGATAGAGACCTTCACCTCTTTCCAGCTGGGCTTCCCAGCAGCTATTAAATATCAAGTACTTCTTGCTAAAAAGATGGGGTTGTGCTACACCTGCATCTCAATAGTGCCCATCTTCAAGTCTCTTGACTAAAACCCACCCACCCAGGTCCTGGGTCACTGCAGGGGACTGATGCTTCTGTATTTGCAGGATTAATGTCTCTAATTCCTGGTGCCATCTCCACTGGCTGGCATGGCATGGCAGAGTTCACATCTTCCAGGGTGGTATCTGATCTGTGGGGCTTACAAAGCACAGCTCAATGGTCACAAGCTAAAAACTTAGTGAGCATGAGGCACCCAGCAGCAAAAGCACTATTTTCGGTTCTTTTTTTAGTGCCGTGAAGGAAGGCTCTGTTACACATGTTCTGATTGAGTGTTTCAAATGCTCGATGGGGGAATTCAGCATTTCTGCTTTCACTGTATTTACACCTTTGTTGGGTGTTTCAGCTCATTTCCTATGCCTCTGTGCATTTTCAGAGTCCGGGCAAGCAGCAGAGCGATTGCAGACACACGTTGGGTCTGCATGGGTCTTCCTGGCCCTTCGTCTGTCTCGGGGCACATTCAGCCCCTAGTGTGAAAGCTGACAACGTATGGTTTGGGTTGCTTTTCTTCCTCCACACGCTGTTTGTTTATGTCCAGGGAGAAACTTCGGCATGCTAAAACCGAAATTCGTCTGGAGTTAACAGATAAGTGAGCCTTCCCTGCGCCTTTTGGTATGCAGTGGAATCCGGGAGCTTCAGGGGCTGAGCGCTGGCACCCAGCATGTTTCCAGCCTGGCAGCGTACAAGGTGCTGGGGACCAACCATGGCTGCAAAGCGCCCAAATCGCTGAACACCAAATCGTTGCCTGCTCTTCTTGTGTTCAAGGAGTGGGAGTGCGGAGCTGCTGCCTTCTGCTGCTTCCCGTATGACCCAGGGGGAGTGTGGCAGGGTGTTTGGGGACAAAGAGGGCTACAGAAAGAGAACAAAGCTCTCCACCTCCGCTGCTCTGACCTGCCTCCATGCTGAGCATCCTTCCCCTGCTGTTCCTTGCAAGGCTTGGAGGATGCATTTTCATTTAGAAATTACAGCTTTACTTGTTAACCTTCTGTATGGCCTTTCCCTCTCTTATCCCACGTGTGAGTATCAGCAGGGCTGTTGGCCATGCTGCCACCTACCACACTGATGACTTGTGTGAGAATCCTGCAAGCGATTTGCATGTTTATATATTTATATGGCTTTGTGCTTGCAGGACTTTAAGTGTGGGCCATAGCCTGTCACTCTGGCTGCCTGAATCAGCCCTGATTGTTCTTCACCCTGTTCTTCCCGCAAGATTGGGACTGAATGTCATGGTGCAAAGGCTTAAGTCCTGTCCTCCTATGTATCGGCTCAGCGTTGTTTTGAGATGGCTCTTCTGTCAAAAGGCACTAACTGCAAAGCATCCCCTCCCTCCCTGCCTGTTCAGGCTATGTGGCAGAGGTGTTTCTAGAATCCTTGGGATGGAGTTGCCCCCTTGTGTGTGCAAAGTGGGTAGAGCCAGAATAATGCCCCACAGCCCTTCTAAAAGTTGTCTTTGCCTTTACTGAGGGTATAAAATGTAGAAATCCTCCTCGAGTTGATTTTTGTTTTAAATGCTTATTTGCTTTGGTTAAAATAAAATTTGGTTAATAATTTGGTTATTTGGTTAAAAATAAGCTTATTTGCTTATTGAAATGACCCAAGGCTGGAGATGCAGAAGGTGATGGGAGCAAATGGTGCAGGGCTTTGCTTGCTGGTGGCAGGGCTGAGATGCGGGGCTGAACTTGGTCTTTGTAGAACACCAGCCTGGGTTTTTTCTTTTTCCTTTAAATCTCGAATCTAAAGGCGTGCCAGGTGCAGCGGGACTGCATCCTGCACCAGCCTTTGCTGCCGGCTTCTCATTCACGTTCCAAAGGGGCGTCCAGTGGGTGGGAAGGTTTCCCGCTCAAGCATGCTGCTAAGTCCTCGGCCCCATTGAAGGGGCTCCATGCTCTGTGAAATGTCTGCGCCTTGGGTGATATGAACCACTGGAGCAGGGCGAGGGAAACTCGTTTCACCAGGGGCACCTTCACAGCCCTGCGAGGGGAAGGTCATGCTGCTCGGACTTTGATTTGAGCTGCTGAAGAGCAGCCGCTAATCCAATAAGCCACTAAGGCGCTATAGGACAGAGTCTTAATTCAGGCTTTTGCTCGGGTGAGCGCAAGGCAATAACCCTGGGAGATCCCAGGCATCGCCCTGCCGTGCAGAGACCCTACCTGGCCCGCCTCTTGCTTAATAAAATGTCGCGAGCATCCAGCTTTTGGGAACGTGCTGCGCCAGCCTTCGCACCCTCACTGTGCCATAAGAAAAATAAACACCTTAAAATAAAGGTGTTCATTCCCCAGTGGGCACTGGCCGTGCTGGCTGAGTTTGTCTTGGGAATGGGATCAAATAGCAGCCTTCAGCAGTGAAGAAACACGCATGGGTGCAGACCTCTTAATTTTTTTTATATATATATATATATATACACACATACATTCATAACAACATGCAGCCAAGCGATATTTCTATTTTTCCACAGATACATGTGAGCTGCCTCATCTATTTCCTGTGCTCCTGGTGTTCTTCAAGGCTGGTAGCCTGAGCTTCACTTAATATCAGTAGTATTCTCCAAGCAGCTATTGGGATTTTAAAGATTAAAGGGCTTTGTTGGACTTAACGAGGCACAAAACATGGGTCTAGTTTAAATATAGAGCTTGTGTGTGATCACAAATGAAATGTTTTCATAATTGAAAAATCCAACATGCCCTCTTTAAAACACCCCCCTGGGTGTTGCCCTGGCACTTCTCACCGTTGGAGGTGCCCAGGTGCCTTTTGGTCTGTGCAGATCTAGTCCCTTCTGGCAGCCAAAGCCCTGGTTGGGATGTGGCAGTGGGAGGCAGCATCGACTGTGATGAGTTTTCCCATGGGTAGCTCGCAGCAATGCTGTAGCTGCTGTGATTTTCCCTGCTGTTGGGGGAATTGACATGAATATTAGCAGCAGCAGTTTCACAAATGACTTTTCTAGCTGTGCCGCTTCCATGCGGGCGCAGCAGCCCTGGGCTGGCTCGGGTGTTGGGCAAGGCCACCGGTTGCCATCTAAGGAGCCTTTTCTCAGAGGTGGGTGGTGGGGCTGCCACCATGCAAAGCTCCATGACAGTGGGACAGGTACTCGTGGCACTTCCATCCCTTCCCCAGTGCATCACCAGTGGCATCCCTACATCAGATTGGTGAAGGCACACAGTAGAACAGCATGGGCTTCCCTTTAGATACCTTTGCATCACTGGGCACTACAGATGTAAGACATCATCCTACTTAAAGACCCTGAGGTCCTTGAGGTCAGCCCGTGTGTTGGTAACGTAAAGCAGCTGATGTGCTTGGTGTGTTGAAGCTCTGCTCGTGTGGAAGATGGGGCAGGTCGTGTGTGGGACGCTTTGGATTTGAAAATCTCACCCAGAAATCCCAACTTCCGTATAACAGTTGCTGAGTGTTTTCTGTTCTCATGGAAGGAGCACAAAATGTCACCTGTATGAAAGGTTGAGCTTTGAGGCTCAGCAGGATGAACCTAATGGTAACAGTGCAGCAGGTTGGCACTCTCACAGTAAGGATGGGGAGCAAGTTTCAGGTACCCGTTTTCTGCATGGATCCTCCTTCTGCAAGGGTAAATCAGGCTGGGAACAGAGGAAGGTGACATGGGCTGTTGGTGGAGCAGGAGAAGTCTGGTTTCAGCTGAGGATGAGGGGCTGTTTCTGGGACAGGTCAGATGAATTTTCGGATTGCTCTCAGGTTTGGTCGTCAGGAAAGCTGAGAAGGAGCCATCAAAGCTCGTGCTTAGAGATGACTGTGAGCGACTACGAGTGTCAGGGAAGAATTATTGCCTTCTGGCTTTGCAGAACTGCTGCGTGCGTTGTGCGGGGTCCCCTTGGGCAGCAGATACTGGACTTAGCAGGGTGATGCAAATGCTGGGCTTGACCCCCCGCCATGGGGTGCCTTTCCCATGGGTGACTGAGCAGCGCCCACTGGCACAAGGTGGTGTAGGCTGGAGCCCTCCCCACACAAACTGCTTTGAGGGAAAGAGACATTGGTGATGATTAGGAATGCATTGAATATTTTCACACCTGAGCTAAATGCTCTCATCCTGTAAGTGCCCAAATTCTGTTTGTACCGTTCCTGTGCAGGCATCTTGGTAAGCTCAACTTGCAGAGCTTCGGAAAGCAGCTCTGATGGTCTTGGCCATCCTCGGAAAGAGCTTTCAGCTGTGGGACTGCTGTTATGGGGATGCGTGGTGCCACTGATGTCAGTGGCATCAGTAATTGACAGCAATTTGGATTTTTTTCATTTGTGGATCCATAACACAAGAAGTTTGAAGTCTGTTAGATACATCACATATGTGTGTTGGAGGTTTTATAAGAACTTTCTTTGGTCACTGTTTTCAAACTTTTTAACATTTTCTGTGCCTCGGGCCTGAAGCAATGGGCTGAAAACCCCTGCAATTTGGTGTCTGAGGGGTCCCCAGTGATGAACTCCAGGGATTAAGGATGCTGCTTGATTTGCGGCTGAGAACCCAGGGGGAGCCAGCACTTTGGTCCCTACAGATGTGGGACCAGCGGGGCCCAACGCTCTGCCGTTACTCGAGCGGCGAATTTGGAAAGCTGCTAGTTATGAGCTATGGTTATGTTCTCACTTAATAAGGTGTTAACTGACGCTCGGCTCTCTTCGGAGAGTTAGGCTATGTGCGGAGGTTAACAGTTCTGGCGTTTTGTCTGCTACAAACGAGCTTTCAGAGACGGGGCCAGACTTACCGCACGATCTCAGCATGGGGATTTTTTTTTTTCCTTTACCTTAAAAAAAACAACCCAAAGAAGGGATGAGGAGGGGGAAGCGGCCGGGTCGCTGCCTGGCGCTGCGGGAGCGTTGCGGCGCAGCGGCCGCTGGAGGGCAGGCGAAGCGTGTCCATGCGGGCGGGCAGCGCCGGCCGCGCAAACCCCGGACACTGGCCCCGGGGCCGCTGTCCCGCCGCCGCGGGGCCGGGGGCGATGGGCCCGGCCGGCCGCCGCCATGCCCTGCCTCACCGGCGGGGG
>VWZL01005928.1:276110-309517 GCA_013396915.1 Stercorarius parasiticus | reverse complement strand
AAAAAAAAAGGAAAAAAAAAAAATCTCTGCACTCCGGCACTATTGGAACCATACTTGCTCTCTTTTCGCCCTGGTTTTGCAGCGTTTTGCGGGATTTGAGGTGGGGATTTGGTGGGGCTGGGCGCTGGGGGGTGTCCTGGGCCTCCGCTGGGGGGGCGGCGGGTCTCGCTGGGTGTTACAGCGAGAGGTGAGCTCTTTCGGCGATTAGTGTTGGGAGCCAAAACATTAGATTAGTCATACTCAAGGGCCTTCGAGTGAGTGTTTACAGTATTAATGGTAGATGAAAAGATGTGAATGCCGTAAGTTTTTATTGCCCGTTTTGTTACACTTTCTTGCTGGATTTATTTACGGGATTACATGTTTTGAGCCTGAATGGGAGCAAGGGATTATAGGATTTCTTCTATAATGATCAGTTTGGGTAGGAGTTAGCCTTTGGTGAACTGGAGTAAATTAATGCATCACTTAGATTTAATATTTATTTAGGCTAAAGGAAGTTGTTTAGTTTTGCTTAAAGGGCTCTGCGTTGTATTGGGGAGATTTAAGAGCGCCTGAAATGGATTATATTCTAAGGCCGCCTTTTGCCCTCCTGTGCAAGCCACGACCAGCGGGTCGTCCCACGTGTTGGTCTTAGAATTACGCTCCTCTGCCGCTGCCTGTTACCCCACGGCTCTGCGTGCAAAGGTGGAAATCTCTCCAGCCTGCTTTGGGGATGGAGGTATTTTGGGGCAAAATGCCACAGCTCAGGTATTTTGTATCTTACATTAGTTACTCGTGTGCAAAGGCTGGGATGGGTCGCCATGCCAGCTGCCTGCAGTCAGGTGCTGCGGTGGCTCAGCTGTGGATAAAGGCTTTCTCAGTGACGCCGAGCCCGTAGGTGACGCCGTTGCGTGTAGCATCACCCGTGGGCGGGTTGTGGCAGCACCGGCGAGGTGTTCCCCAGCCCAGACCATGGGGAGGTTGGAGGGATGGGGGTTTTCGGGAGCAGGCTTTAGACTCCCGGATGAGTCTGACTCCTCCGGGGCTTTGCTGTCGAGTGACATTCCCACCAGGGAATGGCGTGTGGTGGGTCATAGGGGAGCGCTGCTGGAAGGCGGGCGATGTGTGTGCTCTGGCACGGCCGTGGGAGCAGCCCTGTACCTTGCGAGGAGGGCAGCTCGTTCTGTGGCCCCTTCCCAAGTGACAGCAATGTCCCTGTCTTGTTTTCTTCTCTTGCAGCTTGGGAAGTTCCTCTGCTGCTTGGGGTTGCCACAGTCCCAAAGGCAGCAGGGACACTGGATATCCTTGGGGACACTGGAGAGATTAATTTATTGATGCAGGTTGTTCTTAGAGATGTCCTTTCACTGCTGGTTACTAAACTCTCCCTTTATTGCTGATCTTTAGCATCCTTCAGTTTAATTCTTCCGCTGCCTTTTCACACTTCCAGGAGAAATTTGTCCTCCACGTTCTTTTTCCCCTCCGTATGTCCTGGACCGGTTTTCGGTTTGGAGTCAGTCCTTGCTCTTCACGTGGGTGAGAAACCCCAGGAGCGCCTTCCGTGGATGGAAGGGATCTCCCATGCTGTGCCAGCCCTGGCAGCCTTTGTGGCCCTTAGGACATCGGGGTCTGGGACATAGGACGTCAGGACCTCAGAGGTCCCCCTCCATGGGGCAGGTTGGGGCTGGAGGTGGCTTCGGTGAAGGCTGAGCAGTAGGATGTGAGGTTTGGGGTGCTGCCCTGGTTTGCAAGAGCTTCCAGCTCTTCTATCCCTGGGCCACCTCCAGTGCATCCTCAGCCGGAGCATGGGGCGATGCTGGCGTGGGCAGCCCGGGAGCCGGGGCTGGTGCTGCCTCAGCCTCTCCCCTGCCCTCACGAACTTCGGCGTGTTCTGCATGGAGTGCATCTGTCTTAGATTATGAAGAGGTCCCTGATAGGGCCAAATCCTTTGCTTTTATGGCTCTTGTAGGTTAAGATCCAGCTTTGGAATCTGATCCAGAAGCAAACAGGAGGTCAGAGGAGCGCGCAAGGCAGCACTGGGCTATTTTCACATCTGCTGGTGTTGTGTAAGAGGAAGGCTGCCGTGCGCCATGCCAATAGCAACTTATGTTTCTCCTAAGCTCCTGTGCAGCGACAGACAGTTATTGTTTGGGGCTTTGTAAAGTGAGACACAGAGAAGTGTTGCTTCCACACGTTCAGTGAGCCAGATCCTGCGGTCTGGCGAGGCTGCGCGCAGCACATGGTGGAGGCGTGAGCCTTGCCGAGCGGCTCCCTCCCCTCTCCCTGTCTGCTCCTCCCCAGCCGTCCTCCCCAGGGGGGGGCTCAGACGGACGCCAGTGCCACTGCATGGCGCTGGGGACACCGTTGGGGACAAGCCAGAGTGTGGTCCTTGTCACAGCCCACCCCGGCTAGCCTTGGCACGAGGCTCCTGGCTGCCCCTTTTGCGGTGTGGAGCGGTGCTGGGTGCAGGTGCTTCTTTGGTGCATTGAACCGCTCCGCTCCTCACAGCAAAGCCCTGCATGCCAAGACCTGGGAAATCCCATGCTTGTCATCTCTGCTCAGTCTGGACCAGGATGACCCAGTCCTTGGCACAGCATCCCCATGCCGGCACCTGCCTCCCGCTCCGCCAGGGTGTCTGCACCTCCTCAGAGGAAGAACCTCCTCCATGAAAACGTCTGACCTGAGTTCTGCTTTCCAGCCTTGTCTTGCCGCGCTGTAATACCCACCCTGCGCCCGTGCAGGTTGTAGAGGCGATGCTGTGAAGGACAAAATAGGGCAAGGGTGGTCTGGGAAAGGCCGAGAATTTTTTCTGTTGATTTTTCTGATCACAGCCCACTTAATTATTAGGCCGTGAGAAGACAAGAGAAACCACATAAGCAAAGCCTGATTTAATTAGAAGAGGAGGAGCTCAATGATGCTGATGAAGTGCACGACCCCATCACGGGCTGGAGCTGATGAGATGGTCCATGGCTCCGGGTCTGTGATGCTGCGGGACTGTGGCAGCAGATGCAGTGCCTGCTCCTGTGGCTCCGCTGGTCTGTGACCCGCAGAGGCAGGGTTTGGTTGTGTATGACATTGTTCCTGTTCAAAACCCCCTTGCTCTCCAGGAAACCACCATGCTGCTTGCCACAAGGGATTTTTATTCCCCCCCATCTGACTCATTGCACCTGTCTGTGAAGTGTTGTGTCCTGAAGCTGCTTCTCGCGCTCTGCTTCTGCCTCCCCGTCTCCGGAGAGCTCAGGCTGGTGGAGGAAGAGGAGATACCTTGGGGCATGGAGAAGAGGAGAGACCTCAGGGCGGTTGCCTGGCCTGGAGCAGGGAAGCCTGGCCCCATTGAGTGGCAGCGTCCTGGCACTTGTCCTGATGCAGGCTCTGGTTCTCCCACAGGAGGAGCGACACTGAGATTAGCATGGGGTGAGTGCAGATGTGGGTGTTGCTCCTACAGAGATGGGGGTAGGCAGCCTGTGGCCCCCCCAGTACACGCTGCTTTTGCTTCCCACCGCCTGCAGTGTGCTGGGGCAGGTCCTCTGCCAGGAGACCCCTCAAACACATGTTTGGCAGGAAGGTTTGCAAGGACAAGGCTGGTTTCCAGATTCCCATCCCAGTGAGGCAGAAACAAACGTGAACTTCCTTCGTCATGTGGGGGCTTGGCGTTTTCGGGGTGTGTTGTGGCAACAGGCAGCAAAGCAGAGCTGCTGCTTGGAGGCTTCGAGCCGTACACCTGTGTGTCGTGTAGTTTGCCTTCTCAGAGCTCTAGAGAGGTGCAAGATGCTTTGGAGAAACAGAGGAGGACTCAGGTGTTGTTGAGGAGAGCACATAGCAGGGTACAGCAGGTGCGGGGTTCAGATTTCCCCTGTTTGAGATAGCTGGGGACATCGTGGTGGTTATATTTAATTTCTATTTTGCTTTCCTTATTGCACCCTTATTGCACATCCAAGACTGGGCAGAGGCGATGGGTGCCGGGCTTGGAGCAGTGCTGGGTTTCAGAAAAAGGGTGCCCGCTCAAACCCCACTTGTTTTCTGCTTGTGGAGCAGCTTGGCCATAGCATTCCGAGGCAGGAGAGAAAAGGGCGGAATGGGCAAAGGGTGATGCTTCCTAAACCCTGCGGGTGCGTTTGGGACGTGGCGAGGGGGGTGCGGGGGTGACTGCCAAGGGCTTCTGGGGGCTCAGGTCAGATGAGCAGCGTCGGTGGGACTCAGGTGGTCACTCGGAATATTTGATTTTGCTGTAAGCTGATAGCACCAAGCTGGTCAGCCGGGGGAGTGGATATCTCCCTCCTCTGCGGGAGGCTGAGCTCAAGAGAAAGACTCCCCTGGGGTTGAAAATCGTTTTTCTGGATCTATAAAGCTACTTCCTGGATCGTTGGGAGTATTTTTATGGGTCTCTTCCTTTTCTTAGGAGCTGGGAAAACCCCTGCCGCGCGCTCTCCTCTCCTCCCTCCAGCCCTCGCTGAGCAATAGCTGCTTTGGCTTTGATTTTCCCCAGATACAGACACTTTAGATATCAGTTGTGATAACAGCAGGTGAAAAATGTGTTCAGGGAACAGTGTGATTTAAAAAGTGGGAGAAAAAAATAAAGGAGTGGCTGCTCTTGGTGCCTGGGTGGGGGTTTGTGAGGATGGATACCTGCTGCCAGGGCCTTGCCTGGGGTCTCTGCGGAGTGCTGGGAAGGCTGGGTAGGTCGCGCCAAGCCTTGGGCGCAGGGAGGCACCTAAATACCCTCCTGCCGTGAGCCCAACATGCAGCCCCGAGGGGGACGGCAGCCGGGAGCCCCCAGGATGCTTCGGAGAGAGATGTTCCACTGCAAAGTGTGACCTTCTCATGCTCTGCTGCTGAGTCCAGGGGGGCTTCCGCATGGGAATCTGCGGCCCCGACAGGTCCGAACCTTATTAATTTTTTTTTGTGTGTCTTTCTTTCCCTGGGTTTTTGTGTTTCGATCGCCCGCTGTGCCGTAACAGCGGGTACAACCAGAAATTATGCGGAGCTGTGCGTTGCGCTGCCTACCTGGTATGGCGCTTCTGCATCCTGCTTCCTCTCCAGATGTCCGTGGAGGATTAGGTATCCAGCGAAGCAGCTGGAGGGAAAGTAAGGGAAAAAAACAAAACAAAACAAAACCAAAAAAAAGACCATCTGACTCTGCCAAAGTATTTTCCTATTGGCATTCAGCAGCCTCGCCATAGCATGAAGAGAAAGAGAGGGGAAGGAGGAGGCTTAGCCTGTCATGGTCTGCGTGTTTCCCTTTGTGCAAGTTCCTTGCCGTGCCAGGGGCTGCGGTGAGTGGGAGCCGACGTGCCAGTCTTCCCCGCTTGGCCAGGACCAGGCTGCAGGGCTCGTGCCCCCGGCGCTGGGCTACCCAGCTCCCTTCGACGCGGGGCTGGGCTTCCACACCTCCCTGCCCGGTTTGCCTGCACAAGCAGCTGGATTTCCATGCGTTTTCTACGTAGCGACAGACCATCCTCCCCCGGCACAGCACCAAACTCCACTTACACCCCGCCCGCAGCATGCATTTGCTTTTTTGTGAGGTTATCTGCTTCATTTTGCTGCGGCCAGCGGAAAAGGGGCCATGCTGCCGGGAAATCCGAAATGCCTTCAGCATATTGACCTGAGAGTGCAATAGGAGGGTCTAAGAGCATCCTCCCGTCTCGCTGCGCTGCTGCTCCTGCTCCATGGCTGCAGCTGAGCCTGTGTCCGTCAGGCCGGCTGGTGATGCCGGCTGAAGGGAGTGTTGCTTTGGAGGCACGGGGCAAGGTCTGAGGCTGCGGTGGTGGGTCATCGCAGCCCCTGCCTTGGGGGGACAGGTTGAAACAGGATAAAAAGCGGGTGATGGGGAATTGTCCAGCAGGTCCGGCTCCCCGCCGTCTGGCAGGGAGATGGAAGGTTGGAAGGTGAAGCCGTGCTCTCCTGGCTTTCCTGGGGCAGGCGGGGGATGCCGGGGCTCACCGAGCCCCCCAGGCGGTGGCCAGGCTGAGGGGCCCGATCCTGCAAACAACGGGGGGACGGCACCAAGGGGAGGCAGGGTGGTGTGGGGCAGGCTGTGCCCTGTGCTTCCTGTGTTCGTCTTTTATCATCCAAATCACGTTGAGATTGATGGATGCTAAACCGTGGTGAAGGTCCCAGGGAACTGCACGCTGCATGGATGCAAATACCAGAATGCAGCAATTAATTAATAATGGCTTGCTCTTCCTACAAGGTATTTCCAGCACTCCTTATTCCTCCCAGTTCCCTTTTCTCCTGCTGCATGTTTCAAATCCCTTTCTTTCCTCCTAAAATACTGTCTTTGGCATCATTTTTAAGGACAGCTTGTTAAAAAGCTGTTGTATCTTTTGGAATACCCCGAGCTACTCTTCTGCAGAAATCCAGAATGAACAGGAAAAAAAAAAAAGAAAAAGCCGGGAGTGGTGGGGAGCCTGGTAAATCCCTGGGCTCGCAGTGGGCGCGCTGGGTGACCCTGGGCACGGCTGGCGGGGTGTGAAGCCCCGGGGATATAAATTAGAAAATGGGATGAAGGGCAGATATTGATGGAAGGACGTTTTGCTGCTCTTCTGTTGCTGCGAATCCCTGTGAAAGGGGGGCTGGTCCGGAGGTCGCAGGGTTTTCCCTCACCCACAGGTGAGACTGGGGTCACCTCCTTCCCTCCAAGCCCTGGGCGATCTGTTGGCCATGCTGCTCCTGGGGCTTCTCCCATCAAACTATCAGATATAAACCTGACGAGTTACTAATATTTATTTTCCCAAGTTGCGTTCAAACCATGGTCAGAATTTGACGCAGTTATACGAACGTACAAACCAACAGCGAGTGGGATGCATGCTCTGCTTCCAGCCCTGATTTCCACCTCTAAAACGAAAGCTGGTTTTGCCCTCCTTGAGCTGCCGGGCCTTAAGGTGCCTATCCTGGAGGAGTAGCATCAGTTCCCTCCACGTGAGGCTGTACTGTAAGATTGCAGGGCGCAGTGCGGTATTGATTATCTGTAAAATAAATTATGATGTATGTAGTGCAGGTTTCTGACCCCGTGGTCGCGACCTTGCAGTGATTGGGGAGACTTCCGACCAGCTGAGATCAGAATAGCAAACAGCCCCCCCCAGCAATCAATAGAAAAACCAGCAGCTCTGGTTGCTGGGGCCTTTTACAGGAATAATGCTTGATGCCGTGGACGAGTGGTATTTTCGATCCTGGGGAACAGGCAAACTGCAAACTTCACCTAAAATTAGATGTGAAAGTCCGAGCGGGTGCATTTCTCCGTGGGGGTTTTCAATGATGAGCAAAGCTGGTCTGTCGAGGCTGGGAGGGAGGAGCGAGGGTGGCTCAGCCTGGCAGGCACGGAGTTACATTGGGTATTTATTTTGTGTATTTTACTTTATTTGTATTAATAGCATGATCTCGACCCCTACAAGAGAATTCTTCTGAGTTCTCCCCAGCCAAACTTGACCGATTTGTGGCAAAATCTGTGGCTAGATCGCAGGGCTGAATTCTTAGAGATGTGCAGATGCCTGCTGATGTGGACGCAGCAATGGGGTGCCTCCTCCAGTCCTTTGCTGGGGTTGCCCACCCCTCCCAAACCTGCGTAGGTGCAGCTGAGCCACCAAAGCACTGGTAGGGTCAGGGATGGGACTAGGATGTCCCCGAGAGCATCATCCTTGCTCCTGACCCCAATGGCGTGAGCTGCGCTCGCTGGTTTGGAGAGGGACCAAGTAGATGGGAATGGTCTGCCAGGGAGGCAGAGGGCTTGCTTTTGTGCTGTTTGTGTTGAGGGAGTAGGTAATAGGAATTTAGTTGCTGCTGGAATTTAGCAAACGAGAAAAGGGCATTTGTTTGCGCAGTTTGCATTTCTCTCCGGGCGCCTGATTTCCCCAGCACGCGCCATCACCCTTGCGTGCCAAGGAGCTGAGGAACAGCAGGTTGAGTCGGGGTGGGAGGTTCACTTCTGAAGGAAACCTGGGCTAACTCTGACACGGGGCCAGCAAGGCCGGGCTGGCAAAACTGTGCTCTCAGCCGGGTGCCGGGCCCGGGAGGTAGGGACCTATAGGCATTCCAAGACCAAACTGGGAATTGTATCATAGAATGGTTTGGGTTGGAAGGAACCTTAAAGCCCATCCAGTGCCACCCCCTGCCCTGGGCAGGGACACCTCCCACCAGACCAGGTTGCTCCAAGCCCCGTCCAACCTGGCCTTGAACCCCTCCAGGGATGGGGCAGCCACAGCTTCTCTGGGCAACCTGGGCCAGGGGCTCACCACCCTCACAGCAAAGAATTTCTTCCTCAGATCTCATCTAAATCTCCCCTCTTTCAGTTTAAAACTGTTACCCCTTGTCCTATCATTAGACTCCTTGGTCAAGAGTCCCTCCCCAGCTTTCCTGTAGACCCCTTTTAGGTACTGGAAGGCTGCTATATTAAATTTTAATACATTTAAATTTAAATAAATTAAGTTTGTACTCTTAATAAAATAAAAGAGTTTGTACCCTTTTACTGGCACCGTTTGTGTGCTGGGTGCCCGTGGGGCTCTGGCACGCTCCGGCAGGTCCCCTTGCCGAAGGATGCTCAGAGAGGAGGGGGATGGGGATGTCTGGACCGAGGCAGGGTGCTTCACAGCATCCTGGTGCTCAGAAGAAAGGGGCGGTTGGGGAATCTCCAGCTTCATGTCGCAAGGTCTCCTTTCCGTGTTTGCCCACGGCTGGCCTGAATTTCCCCCCAGCGGCACTTTTCCCCACTGGTGGTGGCTGCAGCAAAGCGTGTTGGGCTCTCCCTGGTACCTGCAGCCACGCGGGGACGCAGCACCCCAAACCTCGGAAGGCGCCTTAGCGATGGTAATGCCTTTTTTTCTTTTTTCCCCTACTTAAAATGTTTCGAAAAGGATTTCTTTTCCAAAACTGTTGAGAATCGTTCCCTGAAAATGGGAAACCTGCGATCTAAATGAATTAAAACCAAATCAAACTTTTCCCTAAGCCAACAAAGCAGAAAGATTAGAAATCCCATTTGTCTGGCATTTGCAGTGTAAAGATTTCCATGTGGGAGCGCAACTAACAGAGATTGGTACAAATCTTCTATTAGAAAACAAACCGGGCTTTTCATTTCTGACCCTAGGCTCACACGTTTGTTATATCTGATCCTGAAGGCAGATTGACAGTTTGGTTTGGATTAAATTCAACACATGGTTTATACCATACTTTTGATAAGGCTCAATATTAATCTGATTTTTTTTTTTTTTTTTTTGGTGTGTGCGGTCTTTAGTACACGAGCAGCAGAACTGTCCGTTCCTAGGAATATTTTCGCAGTGAAACCATGGAGGAATTTATTTCTGGAGGGAAGATGAAATTACTGATTTTAAAAAGTCTCCGGATCCCAAGTAACATTGAAACCCATCAACTGCAGGCACTAAGCTGGACATGACCTGGGCTATTTTTTTAACTGATATAAAGAGCGTTTTCTTTAAATATCTTTGGAAAGGCAGCAGAGGAGGAGACTGGCTCGCACAGAGGGACCAGAGCAGGTTCCTGTACTTTACCACCAGCATCAGCTCACGGTTCTGGTTAACTGGGAATGCAGATTGTCACTGTTCGCGCCTGTACGTGCTCGTGAGCTGGGGTTTCTTCATGGGAATAACCGGTATTACCACTGTCCGCTGGTTCCCTGGCCGACCTCCTGCGGTTTGTCCCAACGATGGGCTTTTAGGTACATTGGCCCATTAGGTACAAATAGTTATTTATTTGTATAGTATATATTTATTTTGTTTACAAATGGGTTTCGCTCTCCAAAGCTGGTGTCTTTTGCCATTGCTCTGTTCCCTAGAAAGAAAGTGGGGAAAAATGGTAGAAGAATTGGGAGTTCCTTAGAAAGAAAGTGGGGGTAAAAGGTAGGAGAATTGGGAATGGCAGGGGCGTTGGAACTGAATGATCTTTAAGGTCCCTTCCAACCTGAACCATTCTATGATTCTATGAATGGGGAGGACGGAAGGAGAACAGGCAAAGGAGGATTGGCTTGTCGCCTTTGAACTCTGTGGCTGGGCAGTTGTGTGCCTGGAAACCCGTCTGCAAAGCTTTGTGTCCATCCTCGCCGTAGGATGCAACGATCCGTTGTGCCTAATTCTGGGGCCACCTCCACCTCCGATGCAAGCCTGGCAACTTGCAAATGTGCTTATTTTATCAGGGGTGAAGTTGGTCCCAAAGCTTGTCTTTGGTGCTTGAAGACAACGGGTGCTGGCAGGACCTGTCGGTTGGTCGTATGGTGCTAGAACTGGGCACTGGAAAAGCTCTGACTTGATGGCGATGCTGAAAGCAACTGAGATCCTTATCCCAACTATACATTAACTTCATAAAATATGAAATGAATGGAGCTGGAGATGAACATTGCCCGGGTCTGCGTTCATTTGAAGCTGCCTCCAGCAGGGAGTTGCACCCAGCGAGGTGCTTGGGTGAACAATGGAGCTCCTGGGGCACCTGTCTAGGGGCGAATGCCCTTGTTTCTCAGCAAGACGGTGCGAGTTCCCTGTATTCATCCCTGTTGGGTGAGCCGGGGATCTCCAAGCCTCAAACGGGAAATGTGTGTTTGCACAATTAGCGTGGCCCCTTCCTTCCCTGGGAGCAGAATGGTTTATTGATTTCTTTGGCCCGCTCGCCCCCACCTATTCAGCAATAATGACCCTTCCACCCCAACTCTAAATCATCCCAGCCTGCCTCGCCCGTAAGCCCTCTAATCTTTTTGGGTTGTTGTTGGTATTTATGCTTGTGGAGGTTTATGATCTGTCGGCGCTGGCTGCTGAAATGCTTTATTTATCCATAGGCTGGGCCACACAGGGAGCGTCCTTATTCTGGTATCATGTTCAGGATGCTGTAGTTAAGGTTTGTGTCAGCACTTCCATGCACAGACCTTGTTATTCAGGGGTTTTGCAACTCCGCGGAAAAGCAAACCAGCGACCTGGCACGGTGAGGGGAGGCTCGGAGGCACACATGAAAGCCCAACAACCCACTGCCCAGTTAGGGATTATTAGATGGGCAACCTCTTTCCTCGAGGAAAATTGCCAAAAACATCCTCCTCCTTTTGGTTTGATTTTTGTAAAAAGAAAAAACAAAAAACACACCCTCTTTTGTGTGCTTGTGTTGGGGAAAACACAGTGAGGTAGGACACAGGCTGGAATCCTCTCCGGGTACTTAAAAAAAAAAATAAATGTCCGGCCGATGTGGAACAAAACTGCCTTCTCCTCCAAACAAGTCGTGGAGGGTTTGGGGGAGGTGGTGGCTGCTCCCTGCCACCTCCCTTCGCCCAGCCCTGCGGCCGCCCAGCCCTGCAGCCCTCCGAACAGTAGGTGATGGGGTATATAAATGTGATTTATTGCCCTGTTAGCGCAGGAGCTTGTGGGCTTATAAATTACTCGGAGATTTCTCAATAATGGAAGGAGCGTGGTATAAGCAGGAGAGATAATAGGGCTTGGGAATGTATTTCAAAGAACTTTTTGGGGAAGGAGAAGTTCCGTGGCTGTTGGCAGGTATGAGGCGATGGCTGGCTGCAGTGGAGAAAGAACCTTTACAGACCAACCCAGCCGGGATATTTTTTTTTTTTATTGCTCCCTCTGAATGGCTGGTGGGTTTTGTGGGCGCTCCATGGAGTTGACAAGTCGGAGTGAAAATGCTGGCGGAGCCGGTTAGCCCAAGACAGCAGGCTGGGGTTTGCGTCAAGGGGGACTTGTTTAAGCAGAACTGATGTCCACATCAGGAGCAGGCAGCGGTGCAGTACTCTCCGGTTTCCTCGGGAAGGGGATGCTGTGTCAGCAGGGCTTTTATAAAGGGAAACCGGGAGTGCCAAATAGATGCTCGACCCTTGTGCTGGCAGGTACCGATCTGGCAGCCTTCAGTTACTGCTCCAAAGCCATTTTTCTCATTGCCGGGAGGCCTTGCAGCACATCACCGCGTGTAGCCGAGGGGACTCTGCCACCGTGCATGGCAGCATGCTGCGGGCTGAAAGCAGCAGTGATCATAGAATCCTAGAATGTGTTGGGTTGGAAGGGACCTTTAAAGGCCATCTAGTCCAACCCCCCTGCAGTCAGCAGGGACATCTTCAACTAGATCAGGTTGCTCAGAGCCTCATCAAGCCTGGCCTTGAATGTCTCCAGGGACGGGGCCTCCACCACCTCTCTGGGCAACCTGTGCCAGTGTCTCACGAACCTCAGTGTAAAGAACTTCTTCCTAATGTCTCATCTAAACCTGCCCTGCTCTAGTTTAAAACCATTGCCCCTCATCCTATCGCTACATGCCCTTGCCAAGAGCCCCTCCCCAGCTTTCCTGTAGGCCCCCTTCAGGGACTGTGATGGTACAGGAGCATTGTTTTGGGAAGGGCATCAGTGAATTGGGAGGTGTGGGGATGCATCTCCTCCAACATGCCTTTGGGCTGGGTCCGGGGGATGCCCAGCTTCAGCGCTTACCTCCTATATGTCCTCGGTTTGCTGCCCACCTTTGGCAGGGCACGGTGGAAAGGGTTAACAGCTTCTCTGCAGGCTTGCGAAAGCACCGAGCATGATGAGGAGCATCTTGGGTGCCGACACTGAAACAGAGGTGGTTCCCGTCTCTTCTGTTTTCCCTTGAAGCTTTTGGAGCTGGCCATACGCTTTGTTCGCTGAACGTGAACTTCTAAGCCATTTTTGAACATCTTGGTCTTACTTTGGGAATGTTTTCGGTGTGAAATTGGGCTTTGCTGGTCGCTCCTGGAAGCTCTGCGGTGTGTTACTGTGCAGCATCTCAGGACATGGTTTCAGGTAGGGCCACCGTGGAAAAATGATAGGAAACAGAAAAGGCTGTTGTTAATGATGACTTTAGTTGGATTTTGCTAAATAAAAGGGGGTCTTCCCAGGTAAGTTGATTTGAAAAGATTTATTTAAAGTAAGTAGCACATTTTCAAATGGAAATTGGTTCTGTCCACCTCCTACCTCAGCAGGACTCCCGTGGTGATGTGTTTGGGGTTCAAAGGGCATTCAGAGAGCTCTGTCCTGCCTTATAGTTCATGAAATAGGTTTTGCAAGGCAGGCAAAGCGTAAAGCAAGATCAAAAGAAAGTATCTCCCTTGCAGAGGCGAAGGAAATTTTGCATCTTATGTTTCAAATAAGTGAATTACTGATCAAAATCATCTCTGAAAAGCCCTATTCCAGAAATAGCTTGCAAGACTCTTGTAAATCAAGATGTTTTTCATGTACATGGGAAGAGAACTTGCAGGAACAACTCTGATATTGCAGGTGCTTGGTCATGGTAACTTGGGGAGAGGAAAAGGAAACTTGTCAGCAATGTGTTGGCAAAGTGTGCAACTGAAATGGGGAAAAGCTGTTTGAAGGACAAGGGGGTGATCATCTCCATGGCTGTGACTTCACAAATTGCCATTTATTTTTAGGTAGTTTGCTGGCCTGCTCCACTTTTCACCCTGACTGCTCGCCCTCAACATTGTTACCCTGGGACCTTGCCTTTAATAAGTCCCAGTGGGTTCAGAGAGCTCCAGTGGCTTGTTCCTGGGAGCTGGTCTCCTTCTGGATTGTGCCGTGCTGTAGTTGTCCCGGTTCCCTCCAACATAATTTCCAAACCTAAGCCTTCATTGTGTCAGCACTGAGCATCTCTGGGCCCCTGCATGAACGGGACAGGTGAATCTTGCGTCCCCTCTGTCCCCTTTCTGTGAGTTTTGTTTTTTGATACAGCTGTGTACTTTGCTTTGTAAAAAGGAAGGGTTGTGTCCCTGGCTCTTCCAACAGTATCCCAAGCCAGGGCTCGTCTGATAGACCGTTTGGATATCATGGGTGAAGTCCAAGGACAGAGCATATGTCGTTACATATTCCCAGCATCACTGACGAGTGGGAACTGGGAGGGGAAAAGGAAATGCCCAGTGGTGGTTGGTATTTTATTGGGTTTTCAGACCTGAGGAGAAGTCACCGTCTCTGTGAAGCATAGCTTGAAGTTTGAGGTCTTCTTCACGTACAACTCTTTTCCCTGTTTTGACACGAGAAGCTCCAGCTGTTGGGGAAGGGCAGGTCCACAGCGACCTCTCGTCATGCTGCCGTGCGTCAGCCACGTCCAGCGACACCAGCCCTACTGTCACAGCCTTTTTGGCAGAGCCAGGATGAAGAACCCGGAGAGGCTCCCCCAAGGTTGGACATCCCCATCAGGTGTCATAATTAGGCTCTGAAAGGGAGATCAGCCCAGAGAGACAGGACTTTCCCCCCTCCATAACTAATGTTAGCAGGCTGGTATTTGTGAGACACATAACCATTGAGGCTGCTATGTATTTGCCAGTTTCCAGCAATGTTTTGGTAGTCTCCATAGTTTCCATAACACGGATTTGATACTTGTGGTGAACCTGCAAACATCTCCCTTCGGAGCGGTGCTGTTGGAGAGGGTGGGAGCAAAGAAGATGCTCAGGTGAATGATGGAGAAGACAAACTTTAAATGTAGGAGGGGAGGGTGCAAGCTACGGGAGGGATTTTGGGCTCAAACAGCTAATGTCAGCCAGTCCTGAAAGCAGGCATGAAAAAAATGGAGGCAGGATAGTGGGAAAGAACGCGAGGCAGAAGTGAGGTATCAGTAGCACAAACATTCCCGGCGGAACGACTCCCGCAATTTCAGTAAATCCCCAATTGGCCTCCAGTTATTGTTAGATGGATTAACCTCCCTGTCCTTGGTCACAAACATTTTCTTATATCCCGAACCATTTTTCTTATATCCCAGCCCTGCGTAGAGGCTGCCCAATGATGGGATGAGCGAGCAGTGACACCTGAGGAGGTCCCCTTGGCACCGTTCCCGTGTAGGGTCACTAGGTGTTGTCTTGCCAGAATAAACAGGAGCAGGACCAGTTGGAACTCAGTAAAAGGTTAGGAAAAGTGGCACGGGATAATTTGATCGGGTATCCAGGCATCTCTGCTGAATCAGCTGCGTGCTTTTGGAGAAGCCACTGTGATTTCACATGAGACCAGTGCTTGGGAGCTACTGTCTGGGGAGATAGTTTTTAGCCACATCTCTATTTTCTTTGCAAATGCAATGGGAAAAGGTGTTCTGGAAATCCTGCCCTGAACTCGTGTGCGCTGCTCGGCAGTTGCCATGTTTTACCCTAGAGGGAGTTGCTTTTCTGCAGTGGGAGCAGGGATCTGTGTGTTCCTTGGATGATGTCAGGGGACCGGGATGAAAGGAGCTACCAGGGTAAACATTGGATCGCTGCTGCGGTGCTGCCACTGCAAATGTTTATTGCTTTTATGGGGAGACTGGTCTCTGGTGATCTTCTGTCTCCTTCTGACAGCGGTGTTTTCCCAAGTATCGCTTGTGTTTCCCATGTCTTGTGCTTTTGCTCCTGTTTTCGTGGAGGTCCCAGCTGGGCTGGTATCAAGCAGAAGAGCCAGAGATGTCACCTTGGACCTGATGGGCCTGCGCTTTAAACTGGTGGTGTAAGTCCTAGGGGTCAACGAGACTGCCTTTTTCCAGGGTTCGGAAATCCCATGACTGGTCTCAGCGGGGTGGGCTTAGGGTTTCCACTCTGCCCTGCTGCCATGGCCAAACGGGCTTGTGGCTGGAGCATCTGCCCTGGGAGGAAGATGTTGATGATGGAGGGAAGGAGAGAAAAGGTCAGGAGTGCTTTGAACCTGGCAGGTTTTTCAATAATTGGTCTCAGGTCTCATTGGAAGGGAAAAAAACAAATTGCTGGTAACTATTTTTAGTGGGGTGCCTGCAGCTTTTGTCCTGGGAGCACCCCGCTGGGAGGACTGCCCTGGCCTCTGCTGAACCCAACCGGCGTGGCCAAGCTGGGCTCCTCCAGCTGGGTGTGACACAGGGTGAGGAGTGGAGGGTGATGGGGACAAACCGTGTGCTGGGCTGGCAGCACACCGGGGACGAGCGGGGACAGGGGAGGGACAGCCCCTCGCCCTTGTGAGGGGGGCTCCTGTGCTTTGGGCAAAGGGTTTTAAGTTGTTGGGGAGCAGGTTGGCTGCTGCTGCTGGGTCTGCTTCACAAGGGACCTCCTTGGTGGCTCACTGTGCGGGTCACTGCCCTGCTGCCTTCTCGGGGCTGGGTTTGCTCTTGGTGTGATTTGGGCTGGAGAGACTTGATGGTTTCCTCTCGAGGTTTTTGTTTCCTGAATGCCCGTTTCTACTGCTCACAAACACTAACAGACAACTGCTTGTGATGGTTTGAATGGCTGAATGGTTTTAATTCCTGCATATCTGGGCAGTTTATTTCAGCAGGAGTATTTTCTCCATAAAGAAAATAAACTTTTTTTTTTTTTTTGTTAGGGTAGCGAAGGCAGTTGTAGCATGCCACGCTCCCTGAATCCAACTGCTGGCTTTGTGGATCCATGATTTCACCGAGGTTGGTTGGTGCTGTTCTGCAAAGCCTTGCTGCAGTTTTCTTTGCTGTGACACCCATGCCACGAGGAGGGACGCAGGCATGAATCTCCTTCTGAGAGATATTTATGTCCTGGTGCTATCAGTGAGGAGCAGTGGCAGCAGCACAGACCATGCAGGGACCCTGGATTGTGCATGGCCCGTGCAAAGCCTGAAGGACCTTGCCACTGGTGTGGGGAATTAATGAATGTTGAAACTTCCCCCCGACCAGAGAGTGCACCCCTTAGGAAGCACGGTGGGAAGGGGGGGAATTGTTTTGGGGTTTGTTTTGTCCTCACTGAACTTGATGGTGTCAGAAATAACTGCGGCGAAGTGGCAATGATGGGAGCTTCGCTCTTCCTCAGCAAAACCATCTGGGGAGAAACCACGGTAGGAGATTTTGATGGTAAAGAGGAATATTTTGGAAAGCTTAGGCTTGTGGCAGCAGTGATTTTTGCAGATCAGGGCTGCTGTGAAGGCTGTTGTGGTGTGGCACATCCTCCAGAGCCGCTCCTGGCTTCTCTCCGTGGGTTGTGTGTCTGCACGGCGGGACGTGTCCAGAGCAACGTACATGCCATGAGGTCTCGGTCCTGGGCAGGTGCGAGGGTTTCTGCTGGCACCATGGTTTGGGTTGCCATGGTCATATGCCATGTCATTACACAGCAGTGCTCTTCAGGCAACGCTTGGCACCAAAGGGGGTGAGACCTGAGCCGGTGGCAGGTGGGGCAGCGCCTGGAGGGGATGCAGGCGCTTCACCCTGTCCCTCTATGGCTCTACCAAGGCCTATGGCGGGTGGCAGAGCTAAATAAACAGCTGGGTGACACTAGTTCAGCTTATTTCTATGTTTCTTCCAGTAAAAAAAAAGAAATATAAAAAATTAGTGCAGTAGTAAATGGGAATGTTGTACATTTTGGAAAACCGGGTGTGGAACATGGGAACAAATTTGGAGCCCTGGAACCCAGCCTGTCTGCTTTCTGTCTGGCGAGTTGGGCAGCTATGGCATTAACCCTGGCAACTTCCTGCAGCCCGGGCTGCGTAGAGATGCCCCGCGTAAGCCTGAGGTGACCTCATGAAACCACCGTGGAAATGTAATGTATTTCAGTAGGCAAGGGAGGAATCTGTTTGTTGAGCTGTTTGTTTGGTTTTATTTTAATATGCTCTATTTCCCGCCCCCCCACTTATCTTTTTGAAACTCCCGTTTTTATTATTCTGGAATCGTCATGCTATTTCCTAAAAACGTAGCTTCACTAAGATGGGGTTGGGTTTTTTGCAATGGAAGAGCAGTGGGACAGAGTTGTAGCACTCGAGCAAGTGGTGTTCCGCAAGCTAAACTGCTTTGCACCCACGTGGGCCCTGAGTCTCCCTGCAGCGGTATCTCTATTTCCTGAGACAAAAATCATGTGGATAAATGACAACTTTGAGGATTGCCGAGATCGCCTTCAGCTGGTGTCACAGATGTCCTACGAGACCACAGGGCCGGATGTTTTGAAGCTCTGTCTGGCCAGATGTCACAGGGCCGGATGTTTTGAAGCTCTGTCGTGGTCTTGTGTCCCAGTCTGGGAACCGCAGAAAGGACAACCTGAGTTACTTGACAAATGTGCATCTTGGCGTGTCCATGGAGGATCCTGGTTTTCCCCTTGAGACCTCGGTCGACTGAGGTTCGGACAACAGTGGGAGCTGCAGAACGGAGCACCTGCAGATCCCTCTGGGTGCACGGGGACCTGCGGCAACTCTTGGTGATCACCCTGGGGGAGATCAAGTGCCAAAGCTGTAGCCGTCACGTCTGTGTCTGGTGGCTTCGGGTCGGACCTTCCTTCCAGTGCCGACCTCCCTTGCAAACCCTGGGCAGCAGCTTTGGAAGGCGATGTTTTGCCAGCCACCGTGGAAGTCAGAAGGACCACCCAGTTCTGATAAGGGCAATTTAGAAAGGAAGGGGAAGATTGTGAAAAGAGGGGCAAAGGGGCACAAAGGGAAGGAAAAAAAAAAAAACCACCCAACCCCACCGCCGAACAAAAATGAAGATCAACACCGCTGTTAAGCACACTGCCTGCGAGGGAGGTCCCCACCGTGCCTTTTCTCATCTGGAGCCAGCGCGGATTGTATTAACAGCTTCAACGCAATGGAACAAATTAATCCCTGATGTAATTGAAATCGGTGAGGTCTCACAATAGGTGAGTTTGACCCAGTGGGGTAGGAATAGAACAAGTATTGGAATGAAGGAGTGAAATGAAGTCACACTGTTCAGCCATCGGTATTTCATTCCTAGAAACAAAGGCCGGACAAACGCGGAGAATACATGGCTCTGCTGGGCATGGTTGAAAGCTGCTCAATAATATCAAGCTTTGAAGGGATATTTCTGTGTGGAGAGGAAGTATGTAGCAGAGGTATAACAAGCATTAAGAAGAAAGAAAGACAAAGAAAGAAAGGGAGAAAGAAAAAGCCCTGCTCGCTCGTTGCCGGATTGATAGCTGTGGTAAAATAATACCAGCCCTGAATTGAAAAAAAAAAAAAAAAATCACAACTGGAGAAAAGTAAGAGAAGGAATTAAGGTGTGAACTGTATTTCTGGAGAATCAAAACTGTCACGAGTTTGTGGCGATAGGCGGCGTCCTGCAGGTACCCCTGCAGCTGGGATGCACGGGGTTGGTTTGCTTGGGCTAGCACAGGTAGCAGGAACTGGTCCCACTGGGAAAGAGGTGCCTTTTGGTGCTGGGAGGTGGCCCCTTGGGTGCTGCTGCCCCACAGCAGGATGCAGGGTCCTGGGGAGGTGGATGCCGGAGGGGTGGGCTCCCCCTTGTAGGCTGCTGAGCTGCTGTTCCTTGTGGTAATTATATTAATGATCAGAGGGCTGGAGCCCCTTTGCTGTGAGAACAGGCTGAGAGAATTGGGGGGGTTCAGCCTGGAGAAGAGAAAGCTCCGGGGAGACCTTATAGCCCCTTCCAGTATCTGAAGGGGCCTACAAGAAAGATGGAGAGGGGCTTTTTACAATGGCATGTAGTGATAGGATGAGGGGTAATGACTTCAAACTGGAAGAGGCTAGATATAGATTAGATCTCAGGAAAAAATGCTTTCCTGTGAGGGCGGTGAGCTCCTGGCCCAGGTTGCCCAGAGAAGCTGTGGCTGCCCCATCCCTGGGAGGTGTTCAAGGCCAGGTTGGATGGGGCTTGGAGCAACCTGGTCTGATGGGAGGTGTCCCTGCCCATGGCAGGGGGGCTGGAACTAGATTGATCTTTAAGGTCCCTTCCAACCCAAACCATTCTATGATGAACTGGGGGCTGCAGCCCCTGACCTGGTTCTGGCTCGGTGAGAACGGGCAGACGCAGGTGGAGAAGTGGAGGACGGGGGTGTGCAGCCCTTCAGCAGCACTCTCGTGCTGGGCTTTGCACCGGCAGGCAGTGCTGGCTGGAGGCGCCTTCCCTTCCTCGGCTTGCACACGAGTGCGGCTGGGGTTTTAACAGTCATTAATCAAGGCTGAAACCCTGCTCTTCCCCAGACTTAACCATTCCCCAGGGTAGAACAGGTTTAAAATGTCACCGTCTTACAAACGGTGTGTTTTCACAGTTCTGGCGAAGGCTCACTCCATCATCAAAAAGAGAAACTTGGGTTTCTCAAAGGCAGCATCATCTTTCTCTAGAAAATGGCCAAATATTGACTGATGGCCCATAAAACATTCGTTTCCTCAAACTCTCTCAGGTTCCTCAGGTTCCATTTTTTTGGCATTCCCTCCTGCCTTCCTCCTGGTTCCATACCAGGCTCAGTAATGCTGTTGTCTCCTGCCCGATGGACACGTTGCTTTAGGGGAGCTGAAGAGCAGTGGGGCATGGCTTGGAAAGCTGGTGGGATCTCAGGAGGATGCTGGGGAGTTTGGCTGAGGGAGAGCCCTGTTTCTCAGGGGCTGCGTGTTTCGGAGAGAACGAAGGCCTGACGCTGCCCGAGGAGATTTAATGTATGGCCTCTCTGAATGCAGCAGGCAGCTCTCCGGAGAAAAGAAGGCTCCGCTTGCAGAGCAGCTTTTGGATCCAAGTATGTGTCACCTTGCTGAGCTGTATGTCCCCTCTTCCAAGCCCTGGAAACGTCTTCTCTTTGGGTCTTGTTTAACATTTCTGAAATCCAAAGGGACGGGCAGGCTCGACCCCCTCATCACCCCGTTTCCTTCTCCTTTCCGGCTCCATCCCGACGTGCACTTCACTTGGAGTGCATTAAACAAAGAGCAAGAGTCATTGAATTTCACGTACTGCAGCAACTTGAAAGCGCTCAAGTCAAAGGAATGAGGGGCTCAGTTTCCAAGCATATCTGTGCAGGAGCAGGGGAGAGCTCGGCGTTTCTCCCCATGATGTCCTCTGCATGGCCCCATGCCAAGGGAGAGCTTGGCACCCGTCCTTGGCATGGGCGAGAGCTCCTCTGCGATGAGGGCAGGCGCAGGAGGGGAGGTGGAGGTGGTCTGGTGCTTAACCCTCTTCCTTTCCCAGCATGGTCAAACAGAGATTGGGAAGGGAGCGGAAAAAGCGAATAGCCTGAAAGCGCTGCAAGGAGAAGTTGGGGAAAAGTATTATTCAAGCTGAAGGACGCTGTTGGTAAAAGAATAAACAGATGTAAACTGGATGTAAATATATGAGGTAGAAAATTAAGGTAGAGAATATTAGGGAAGTGTTTCTGAAATGACCTTCTAAGGAAGCAAAGACAAAAGATGGTTCATGACTCGATATATGAACAGGCTATAGAGTGGTACAGCTCTCGTGGAGCGAGATCTTTTGGCATCTTGGTTTTAAATAGGACATTCATGCTTGCCTGGTGAAATATTTTTTTTTCCTACCCCAAAAAGAAATAATCAAAAAGTGTTTCAAGTAAAATACTTGTAAATGCCATTGGTGGAGTCTTATGTGGAGTTTGGGAGTCTCATGTCTGCGTCCTTGTGAACAACCACTTCCACGGTGCACCGCGTTGCCCTTTCTCGCAGAGCCTCCTGGAGGGTACACAGTCACCATCCAAGGTGACATCTCCCAAGACTGAGAGTGCACCTTAGCTTTCTGGATATTTATTTTTCAGGGAAAAAATATTTTTCCGTGCATAACAGGAGGAAACAAACACCAAAGGTCTAAGTTCTGTTATTTTGAAAGCCTTAGTTACACTTGTGCAGTTCTGGTGGTGTCACGCCATAGCCTTTCTCCGTCGGACGTGCAGAGATTCACTCTGAAGTGTCAGGTTCCCACTGCACACCTGAATACGGAGCTGCTTTGTGTTAGATGAATTTCCAAGTGTGCTTCTAAGCCCAAAGAAGCAACTACGTCAAAGCAGTGCACATCCACTTCTGTCTGGCCTCGAGCTAGGCTCTGTATCCTGAAGGTAACGATATCCCGGTCCTGGATTCACTTTGCAGCTAGGAGGAAAAAGCAGCAAATAAGGGGTGCATTGTGTTTCATGGAGGATGGCTGTCATGGTGAGCTAGCAAATCCTGCTGTAATTGGCATAGAGGAATTTTGCCAAAGTCATGGAAGCAAAGTGGTTTGTTACTTGCCTTTATGGACCTGGGAGAGATCTGTCTTGGATATCCTCTTGTTGACCTTATCGAGTTAACTTTCATGTGTTTCGAAGGTCACAGAGAAAATCATTAATATTAGGTTGATTTGATGGCTGAAAGGTAATAAGTATTTCCTGCTTATCAGATGGGGTTTGAAAGGACTTTGAATAGCTTGATTTGTTTATCTTTTGCAATCGGTACAGCCCTTAGCGAGAGGGATTTCGTATTCCTCGCTCAGTTTGGGGAATGACATATGGTTTGCTCTCCGATGAGGCTTGGAGGCTCTGTAGGATAAAAAGCAAAAATCTAGGGAATCCTGAAGCCCAGCTCCCAGCTAACTTGGCCAGGCTGTGTTAGCTGTAATGCTTTATGACACGCACAATAACAGATTGATGTCCCCTTTTACTGGAAAGCTCACAATAGAAAATTCGAAGTGCGCAGGGGTTGGTTGGATGGATGGAAAGCCAAATCCCATAAACATGGCTTGGCACCGCGAGGGGTTTGGTGACCTTGATGGGGCTGTGATCGCTTCCCATTCCCAACAAGGCATCGATGTCTGCAGAGATGTGGCACCAGCTGGTGTAGGACTAACATCGCAGTGCTGCTGTCGGAGGCTTTTGCCGTTCTTGAGTGTTTCTTGGATTACTTAATGGTGAAACCTCCGGCTGCATCAGCAAAATGGTCTTTCCCTCACCCTCCATCTGGGATTCAACAAAAAGGAGGGTCATTCTTTAAGCTGAAGGATCGTTGTGAAGCCATTTAAAATGAAATCCACTCGTTATTTGAGAATCATTCGGCAAAAATGCACTTGAAAAATCTCCTGGAGTGGGCTGTCTGAAGACTGACGTCGTTTCTGGTTTCTGTGGCTGTTTGGAAAGGAGGTGGGACTGAGTGCACCCACCTTGAATCATTGGGCAAGTACAACAGGGAGGAGGGAGAGCTGCTGTTTCTCAGGAGTGAGGCGTTTCTGAGGCACCAGGTGCTTGAGGTGAGGGTCGATGGTTGTTTTTAAAAGGAATGCTGTTTATTCCCTTGCGTAAGCTCTGTATTGCCGACTCTATTCTTAGGATGTCTTTGTAGCTGCCTATTACCACTGAAAGATGTAGTGATAAGTAAATAACAAATGGATGAGGAAGTGCTTGAAAAGAAAAAGAGAGGAAGAATAAAACTGAAACCAATTTCGGTGCTCTGATTTAAAGACTGAGACTATAAACAGTTGGCAAAGAACGAGATGGGGTTGTATGAAACCTGCTTTCCCGAGATGCTGAAGTTGTCCTGCATAGACACCGGCCCATACCAGTTGGATAGATTTGCAGAACAGACCATGATACAACCCCAAATCCCACCAAAACATGTTGTGCTGAATTTTGGAGCCACAGTCTGGAGGTTTTGCTACCTTCAGCATGGATGATCAGATTGAAAGGCCCTCCAAAAAAGCAGTCCTTTTCTGTATGATGTTTTTATATGATGTAATAATGCATTAATAGTAAAAAAAAAAAAGATATTTCCTTTTGCTTTGGTGAACAGAAGTGAAAGCCCTAAAGTTTTCAAGTGGGGCTGGGACTTATAGACATTTCTGCGTTCGTTTTTGTGTGTTATGATTGTTACGGCAATGTATTTGGGGGTGGATGGGCTTGGTTTTAGGTGACCTTCTGGAGCGAGTGTTGGCGCTCAGTTGCCAAAGGAGGCATATGTTACTAATTTTTTTGAGATTTATGAAAGAGAGTCTCTCTTATGGTATATATAAATGGACTTCCTTATCTCCGTAAAGTTAGCTGCTTGAGGGAGTATACTCTTTAGGGCAGGGATACTGTGAGAATGGATTTCAGCGATGATCAAATAGGTTTTATCTCCTGAAATCGACACCGCATGAAATTTTATTTTGGAGTATTGATACTCTCTGCTGCGGGCCAGATGCAGCCTGCGCTGGCACGGCTAATTCACCTTGGCCATGCTCCAGCAGAGCATCCTGTTTCAACAGCGCAGTTAAGCATGCCCTTACCTTTGAGCAGGCGGCTAAATCCTGGTGGCTTCGCTGCTGCTCTGGACCACGGCTGCTTGGCCAGGGGACAGGTCACCTGCAAGGAGAACCTCTAGCACCTTCCTCCTCCAGGATTTCTTTCCCTGGGTTAGAGCTGGGCCTGTTGCTGGAGAAGCGATGGAGTGATGCAGGCTTGGGCTGGCTTTATTTCAGGGGTTGGTGTCCCCTGCTGGTCCCCGCTGGGCTTGGACAAGGTGTTGGCGTTGTAGATGATGCCAGCCAGGCCCTTGGCTGGCGGAGGAGGAGATGTCATCCCTCTGGGCTGCAGTTTGTGCTCTTCTTGCCAAGGGAGGAGACACTCAATTAGCTGATCTTGGGCAGGAGAACTGTGACAAACATGTGCAGGCGGTTTTGTGGCATGTTCGGAGGTGACCACAGCGCAGGATGGCTCCACGGCTGCTCCAGAGTCCACCCAGGCACCATGGCGGCAGGCTGGGGCCTCTGCAGTGTGAGTGCTCCAGAGACAATTAAAAGAGAAAATTAAAACATGCGTTGGAAAACGGATTGCCTTTTCTGTTTGAAGTTTCCAAGAAAGCAAAGCAACCTGCCCTTCCCCCAATTCAGATCCCACCTGTTTTGTTTTTTTTTCCTGGAAAAATGTGAAATTCATTAATATGTGGTGAAAGCAATGTAACGACGTCATCTTGATTTAAAATCTGTTTTAAATCTTAAAATGACGGAGCCAGAATCTTAACTGCAAATAGCCTTGCTTTTGTGGGTATGAGGCAGACTGTCAATGTTACTCGAACATCCCTGGTTTTGGTAGATCAGCATCCTTTGCAACAACAGCATTTGAAAAGAAAGCAAGAAGAGATGTAGGGAGGAAAAAAAAAATATATTATTGATGTCCAAAGCATCCCTTGGTGCCCTCCTGGCAGGTGCCAGGGCTGCTTCTCCTCTCCCGTCCGTGGCTTTGGGTCGTGGCTTTGGGTCATGGCTTTGTGCTGCGCTGGTTTCTGAGAGTGGGAAATATCGCTACAATTAATTGTGTAATTCTTGGCTGTCACCTCTGTCGTCACCTTGAATGTCTGTTTAGACCCAGCTTTAGACCCTGAATCCCCTTTTGCTCAGCCTGCGTGTTTAGCTCAGGCTCCTCCTGACTTCTGACAGTAACATAAGAGAGTTAAATCGCTTTCCCTCCTAGGACTTGGGATCCAAATAGCATAATCCCAGCATTTAATAAGGGCAGCAAAGGCGATCCTGCAACATCCCCGTGAACCTCATTGCTGTGTCACTGTGTTGAATATAATGTTTTTGTTTCGGTTGCTTAGTGAAGGTCTGGTGCTAAGCAGCTAAGCCTGCCCAAAGTTTTCCTCCGGCTGCTGATCCATGGGTCTACTCGATAACTGGAAATGCTAAAAAGTTCGTTTGAGGTTTTGACTTTCAGGGAGTATTCGGCTTCGAAATATTTGCTGGTATGAGATGACATATGCAGGAGGTTGAAGTGGGGCTGCTTTCCGTGTTGTGGCCACTTGCTGTTATGTGTTTTAGCCTGGAATGGACCTGAATGAGGATTTATTGACCCTTTTTCATTTGCATTGCCAGCTCCATCCCTGCACCAATATATCAGAACACTGTTGCTTGCAGGCTGGGAGGGCACGCATGCCGTAGCAGGAATGCGTTAGGAGGAGAGGTACCTACCCTGATAGGAGACAATATTGTTCCTCTGCCAGTCCCAGACTTAGGCATCATTAAATTCCCATGAGATTCTTATTTTATAGTGCATTTTGTGTCTTATACGCAAGTGGTACACAGCATTAGAGCTCACCAACAACGAGTAGATTTTGAATGGTCTTTGTCTTGTTCGGATTGAATATTGCCTATTCGTGTGTGTGCCACTCAATAATCTTTTGCTTTCAGTTTCTGAATGATTTATTGTCCTGTGAAGGGAGTCTGCCACCAACACATTGTCCATCTGTGAGTTTGGAGTGGGCAGCGTGGATGTTGTGGTGCAAACGCCCTTAGGGATGAATCATGGAGCAATTTCTGGGCTTTCGTATTGTTTGGGTGTGAAGTGCTTTTGGGTGCGTGCTGCCCAGCCTCCCCTTTGGGAGGGCATCTTGAGAACGTCTGGGTTGTCTGGTCCTCTGACCTTGGGCAAGGCGGGATGATGACTCTCTGGAAGCAAAAGCAGGAATCCTGTTTTGGTGTTTCTTAGGAACAGTTAGGATAGGAAACGAGACCTCCAGAGAAGGGCAGATGTGTCGGAGAAAGTTTCTGGTGATATTTTAAGGCTGTAGTGAACTAAGGTTAATTTAATCCATTGAAAAAAAGATGCAGTGGCTGAAGCAATCAGACTCCTGCTGATAATGGCCTTGCGGCTGGACCTGCTGGTTTGGCTCTCGCTGGCCCTTGTGAGCATCTCCCCAAGCCGTGGCCCTGTTGAGGTGGACAGAGATGCCTCCATAGGTGGTCACCAATGAGCTGGCCTCACTGAAAAGCATGGCTGGCAAAAAAGTTAGCCTGAAGAGTGGCCGTGTACAGACGACACTTTTATCATAGTAGATTTTATGCCTGTGCGAAGCTAGAGTCCAGTCTGCTAATGTCAGCATAAATAGCTTTTTCCTTTGACTTCTTCCCTGCAGTTAATCCGGGGAATCTGAAGGTGGCTGAAGGTGATCTGAAATGCAGTTGTCCATCCCCTTTCCCCAACACGTGTCTGTGTGATCTGGTAGAGGCTATGCATATGCAAAGGAGCACCTAATTTACGGCCAAGGTGGCTGGACAGGATTGAATCAAAGCAGGACCGAGCAGAAGTTTTTACTCAAAAAAAAACCAAAAACCAATTCCACACTTTGATTGTAAAAACCCAGGTTTGGTTTGCTGTCGGGAGCCAGCTCTGGCTAGAATTACACATTGAGTGCCTGATACCATGTCCGCAGCTGTCAAGCGAAGGGCAGCCAAATCCGAGTCCTCTTCTGCCATGCGCCTGTCAGCCTGCGTGGATTGGTGTGCCATCTTTCTGGCCAAGGTGCCTGCTTTTTTTCACGGTCTGTTCTGTTCTCTCTCTCTCCCCTTCCCCACCCGCTCTCAGATGTTCGCTGCCGAGGAGAATGTAGATTTTCGGATACACGTGGAGAACCAGACGCGGGCGAGGGACGACGTGAGCAGGAAGCAGCTTCGGCTCTATCAGCTCTACAGCAGGACAAGCGGGAAACACATCCAAGTGCTCGGCAGGAGGATCAGTGCCAAAGGAGAAGATGGAGATAAATATGGTAAGAATATTTACTGGCATCCTCCAGACTCCGGGTCAAAGGCTTTAATCTTGTATGTTGGGAACCTCTTGGGAGAAAAATAAGAAGAGCAACAAAAACCAGGATAAAAGTGAAAAAAACCCCCACTTTTCCAGGTTAAGCACGTGGGATTTGTTGTGTTGGAGCAGGCTGTCAGCCCAGCTCCCACCTGTAGGCAGTTCCCACAGTACTGCCATGCCCTAATTTATTAGTGTATGATGGTGCTTGGAGAGAAGAATCGTTTTCTGCCCGACGGATGAGCTCCCAGTGTGTCTACTGTAATTCATCAATGATACCCAGGTTGGTGGATGGGGATGTTCATCTGCCATGAACTTTGGGCTCATGTTTGGATGAACCCAGTGCTTCAATGAAGCACTCTCATCTTTCGAGGTGGGGGGGGATATTTGGTTTGAGCTGAAATGAAGCAGACTTTGGAGCTTTGAGAGTAGTCCAGAGCTTAGGTTGTATCTTGGGACGCAAATATTTGAACTTCCCCCGGGCCAGCAGCATGTTCAACTATTCTCATGATGATTTGCACACAAGCAAGATGCTAGAAATGCTGCTAGGAGGCTGAATGATGAAAAAACTCCGTAATTCTGGTACATTCTGAGATGGTTGCAGCAGAGATACTTTTGCTGAAGTTGGTTGATTGGGAGGATTTTAGGGCTGTTAAGAGAACTGGTCCTTTTTCTGCTGCGGATTTTCAGCCCCGTGCGTTCACACGTTGCTGGAGAGGTGCGTGTATGTGTTGGCCAGCGTGCAGGTTCACACGAGGTTGGCTTCACGGGCAGCATGGGTGAGGTGGAGGTGGACCATGATGATGACAGGTCAAAATCCGGGACTGGTTGTCCCTTGAGGTGGGATGAGGTACATGCCGTGCCGAGCATGGAGGGCAGCTAGAGCACGTAGGAGCAGGGAGACGGCTAGAAAGCACCTGGCTGGTGTGAAATGAACCCCCCCGGCTGTTGGGTAGCCCAATGTCTCAGAGAAAGCCCAGCCCTGAGGTCTCATCAACCTCCTCCTTTGTCATTCCCAAATTTCCAGATAAAACAAGAGTGGAAAGTGCCACTTGGCTGCTAATTATTGTGTCATTTTATCGCATTCATCCTCTTAAGGTTTGATATGTAAACTAGTTGCTGCGTGCTGGCTGCCGGCTTCCCAGGGAACGCTCTTGCCCGCAGTGACTGTCAGGTACGGTGATGTAGCTTTCCTCTCCATGAAAGAAGGCAGCATTTACAGTGGGGTGCAGCAGGGAAGTGTGCCCATGAGCAGCTGACAAGTGCTAATTTATGTGTCAAAGCCCATCTTGTCCCCTTCATACATATGCAATTGTGCCTGAACAACGCATCCTGGCACTGGTGACCGGTGGCGATGCTGCACAATCGCAGAGCCCCGCATCTCCCATCCGGGGAGCTCCCTGCCTCGCTGCTCGCCACCAAAATCCTCTCCGCTAAAAATCCTAACAACCCGGAGCGCTCCGGCCCTGGAGGTCATTTGCTGACACCCCCTGGCCTGCTCCCTCCCCCGCATCTCCTAATAAAACTCCTTGACGCATCAAGCTGCAAAAGCCTTCCCGTCCCTAGCCCTGCTGAAAGGTTATGGAAATCTGTTCATCGTCTTGCTTGGCACGGGAACGCTTCGAGCATGATAATCGAGGAGACAGTGAGGTGGGACGCAGAGGTCCGGGATGTGACCACGCAGAGCTCCTCGCTGTGATAATGAAGGGGGGAGAGATGTCAGAGTTACTGAAGTGAGAACCATCTGTGTTGCAGCCAAAACTGGATACAAAGGCAATGACACAGGATTCATTATGTGCTGGGAACCCCTCCCCCCGAGGCATTATGACGGAGTAACCTTTGATCAAGACCAGAGAGAAGCTTAAACCAGGTCTGGGCATCTCAACAGTTGCAAACTTTTGATCCCCATCTCTGTCTTGCTGGTCGGATCTGCCCCCGGAGGAGGGAGGACGCCTCTCCTCTGGCGTGGCAGATGGCTGGTTTTCCTCCTGTCCTTTCTCTCCTCTTCCCTTTCTTGCTGCCTGTGGCCTGGCACGGCGCTCAGTGCCCAGGAATGCCCAGCTCCTTTCTTGGCTACCTCGCCCCTGCAGACGGTGCCCATCTCCCACCGCTTCTCCACTGTCTTAACCCCATCCCTGCTGACAGGGGAGAGGGTGGCGGAGGCGATGTGGATCGGTGTCCCAAGGATTGCAGCCCCGGGAAGGCTTTGTGAGGACCAGCAAGAGCCAATTGCTGAGAAAAGGCAAGAGACGTGGGAAAAGGTGCCAGTGAGAATTCCCTGAGTTCTCCCGAGAGCTCAGTCCCATGAAGAGAAGGTGACATCAGGCCAGGGCAGCGCAGACTCCGTCTGAATGTGGGAAGCTCTGTGGAGCAGCCAGGCTGCGGCTAAGGTCCATAGTGCTCATCACCAGCAATTAACACTAGCCAGTCTTAAGGATGGGGGAGCTAATAACGTTTTAGCACCTTTTTCCCCTCTCCTCCCATGCATTTGCAACTGGGTAAAGAACGGTGTCCAAGTGAAGAGATGCTTTCCCCCCCCCCCCCCGTTTTTTTTTTTTTTTTTTTTTTTTTTTTTTTTTGCACATACACAGCATCCAAATGGCTGGCGTGGGAGGGTTGCCCTGCCTTTGAAGGGAGGTTAGTTTTATTGCAAGCTTTTATTGACTTCTGTAAAACTTCTCACCTCTCGCTTGAAGAGAACGCCCAGAAAAGAGGGGAGGTGGCAGATCTCAGGCAGTGAATTGCTCGTTTCCAGGCAGCCCCTGTGAGTACCGCGCAATAACCAGCCAGCCCTGGGTCAGGGAGAGAAGGTACTGCAGGGCTGGGAGAATCCAGCCAGGGGAAGCCCCCTTTGAATGTTTTATCCAGGTCTGCAAATGCCCTGTGCGAGGAAAAATGCCTGCTCTGCAGTGCATGGTTTTGCTGGCATAATAATTCCGGTGTGTCGTTTTTGGTTTACGTCTTCCTGGGGGCCAAGATCTGGCCCCATGTGTCAAATTATTAAATGGCAAATTAAGTCAGTTAATAAAATTAATTGAGTCGATGTAATCCTTTTAATCAGATGGATTTGATCCCTTCTCAGATGAATTAGAATCCATTAACAGATAAGTCAATTATTGGACTAAATTAAATCTAATAATAATGCCTGCTGCTCACAGCAACACTAATTAATCTAAATACACTTACCTATCTCCCAAGGTTGGGTTTTTTTTTAAGGCTTAATTGATGTTCCTAAAGTGCTCTGAGATTTTTGGATAACAGATGATCTATGTGAGCAAAATATTATCTCTTAACAGACTATAAACTAATTAAAAGACTGATCTATTTACAGATTGCATTTTTACTTTAATCTCTTCAACCTATTCAGAAGGAGTTTGCACTGGCCCAGAAAAACAATATTCCTGTTATAAGCTTATTATTACTTTACAGGTTCCTAAGTGGTCCTTTCATTCAGAAAATGAAAGGGGGGAGGAGAAAAAACAACCATTAAAGTGCTGACTTAAAAAAAAAAAAAAAAAAGAAAAGGACCTGGAACCTTTATATTCTACCTCCGATAAATGGTACAGATAGGGAAGAGAGGGATCAGTGACCTGAAACCTTAGATCCTTTCATTTATTTTCATTTCACAAAAGGCAGAAGACATTCTATCCTGTTTGTTCACGATCTTTGTATCCGGCGCAGTTGGGGAGACAGAGCTCTCTTGGTTGGGTGAAGGCATTTTTTTGCCTCATTTGTATTTCACAGCCATGTGATTTTTGTTTTAATTTGTCCCCGGCTACTGCTGTCCGGCGGGGCGGTGAGAAGCGATAGCCATCAGCGGAGAGGCGAGGGGGGTGTGAGAGGTCTTTGGGCTTGCCCTCTCTGGGGAGGTCACTTTTATTTGCGATGAGTGCTTGGGTGTCCTGATGGCTGGGATGTGCCGTGTGCGGGTAGGTCATTAGTCAGGTTGCTATCCAGTGGTATTTTATCCATTGACTACTCTGTCACAGTTTAAAAAAAAACCTCTTGGGTCCCCCAGAAGGTTATAAACCATCTATTTTATAAACCATCTATTTTATAAACCTCGTTTATAAACCTTCCAGTCTACAGCATGGAAGGCTTTGTTTGAGGACACCCCGCGCAAGGGGCAGCGCACAGGTATAGATTCATAGGATGGTTTGG
This sequence comes from Stercorarius parasiticus, assembly GCA_013396915.1. Classification (NCBI taxonomy): domain Eukaryota; kingdom Metazoa; phylum Chordata; class Aves; order Charadriiformes; family Stercorariidae; genus Stercorarius; species Stercorarius parasiticus. Next base: position 278,250 of record VWZL01005928.1, on the reverse strand, counting down.
GTTGGAAGGGACCTTAAAGATCATGTAGTTCCAACCCCCTGCCATGGGGACGCCTCCCACCAGACCAGGTTGCTCCAAGCCCCATCCAACCTGGCCTTGAACCCCTCCAGGGATGGGGCAGCCACAGCTTCCCTGGGCAACCTGGACCAGGGGCTCACCACCCTCAGAGTGAAAAATTTCTTCCTTCCTTCCAATCTAAATCTCCCCTCTTTCAGTTTAAAACCGTTCTCCCTCGTCCTTGCATACTACTACCTTGCATAAAGTCCCTCTCCAGCTTTCTTGTAGGCCTCTTTCAGACACTGGAAAGCTGCTATAAGGTATGACATCTCTCCTTCTCGCCATCCCATTGCTGCCCGCGTGTTCAGCCACCCAGGGGGATGGACCCTGAGCCAGTGAAGTCCTCTCGAAGACTCCCCCTGAACTCAGTGGCGTTTAGCTCAGGACTCGTGAGACACCCCTGCGAGAGGAGGTTTGGGGAGGTGTTCGGGAGGTTGACTAGCAGGGTGTCTACAAATCTGGGGTCAGACAGACCAAGAAGAGAAGCAAGTTCAAGAGGTGATGTGCCTGCACAATGCCAGCCATTACCTCTGCCTCTCATGGGCGTTGCTGGTACAGAACATCACATCCCCATACAGATGTGCTTTGCCGGGTGGTACGGGGAAAGCAAGGAGCTCGGGGAGACCGGTGCCTCCTTCCTGGGGCCACCCCAGCTGGGGCGATGTGCCCTGCAGCTTGCAGTCCCCACCTCCTCTTCCAGCCGGAGCTTCCCAGAGATGCCAGTGGACAAGCCCATGGAGAGCACATTACAGCTGTCTAGACATCAGCCACACTCCAGCCCGCCAGAGATTTTCATTTGTGGTCGAAGTGGGCTCTGTTCCATGAGGAGGTGTAATATGTGTGGAAAATATTATTATAGCAAAATAGCCTCCTTTAATTGACTCTAAATTTTGCAGGATTCCTTCCTAGGTTTGGGTAATCCTGTGCTCTCCAGAATTAATGAGCTGACATAGCACTTCTTCGGGTTTGGCAGCCTGACAGCTAATTTAGAACTCCCTAAACTCATTTCACTAATGACTCCCATTTGTTCTATCTCAAAGCCTGGAAACAAATGCAAAATACCAGTGCTATTGTCCCATCCTTAGCAAGTCATTCTTTCCCCTCTGTATTTCTGGCACCTTAACAGCAAGCTGCCTTGGGAAACCTGTTTAACCCTTTCCCCTCCTAGAAGAGTTAAAATCAATTTTGATCCCCCTCCTGGGAAGATCAGGAATTAAAAATAACCGAACACATTGTGGCTGGATGGCGCAGAATTAACCTGCAAGAGAGATGGGAGATGTAGCCCAAGGAGCAATTTGGGATAGTTAAATATAGCCATATTTCCCTTGTCTAGACATTCAGAAACATGCTTTTCTTCCCAGGAACCAGGTATGCGAAGGGCCTGTGGGTCCCGCTGCAGCTCAGCCCTGCATGAAGTGTGATTTGCTTTGTAATTTATTCTGCTGAACCATCAGGATGGCTGTTTCCTATTTAAACGACGTATCGCTGCCTCCAGTCTCTTCCAATTACAGTTTTGACATGACAACAAGACAAATAATTTTTTTTTTTTTTAAAGACCTTTTATCTTCTCCACCATTTATTTTCACTTACCTCGCCCGGGGGCAGAGCTGACCTCGATGCGAGGGATGATCACTCACCATGGCAGCTGTACAGTCATATGGGTCCTGGGGACCGGCCCGAGCCGGAGAAGCCTTTGCCGTCCAGCTGCTGTGTTGTGGCTCTGGGTTTTTTCCCCTCCTTGCCCAACATCTCCTCGTTGCTTTATTATTATTAATTTTTTTTTTCCTTAAAATATCTCCCCTTCTCATCTGCAGTGGGGCAGTGGCAAGGTTTTTGTTTGAAAGCAGGCGTGGGATGGACTGAAGGGCTGCTTTGTTGACCTAGCTGTGGGGTGGCTGGGGCTGGAGGAAATGGGGCTGGGGCTGCAGATGATGGGGCTGGAGATGATGGTGATGGGGTTGGAGATGATGGGGCTAGAGATGATGGTGCCGGAGGTGATGTGGCCGGTGCTGGAGAAGGGGCTGGGGGTGATGGTGCTGGGGCTGGAGGTGCTGGGGCTCGGGCTGGAGATGGTGGGGCTGGG
>VWZL01005928.1:236770-263840 GCA_013396915.1 Stercorarius parasiticus | reverse complement strand
CTTTTTTTTTTTTTTTTTTTTTTTTGAGGCTCATCCCTCACTAATTCCAGACTCCGGAGCCTGGCAGCTTGTCAAGCAGTTTTCCTGCCTCTGTAGAAATACTGTCCACTTGAGCTGTGTTTGGAGGCAGCAAGACACCCTGGTGAGATAGAGGAATTTCTGTGCTAACATTTCTTAACGTTTCTCTTTCCAGCCCTGTTTCTTAGTCATTGCCAGCGCGCAGGTGGCAAAGTTCAGCGCAGAATTTGTTCGCCGCCGCTCCCCACCCTGGCGTTTTTTTTTTTAAAGCACGCAACGTATCGCCTCCAGTTTTACTGGATCTTGTCTAAATAAGCTTATTCACCGTCATTGAAGCAACTGCCAAAATATTTTTAGTGTCTCTTATGGTGAATTATGTATAAAACATCTGCAAGAGGCCAAGTCTGATTCCCCACCGCTTAATCCTGTTTTCGTAGATCTACAAATGGGTGCAAATGGCTCCATGTCAGAATGACAGTATTTTACATTCATTTTTTCATGTGGGTGAATGATGACCAGACTCTGGGTAGTGCAGGCTTGGGCCAGCAATATGATATTTATAATTTTCACGTTGTCCTCAGGTTTTTTTTTATTTTTTTGTTTTTCACCAAATCAGGGATTTATTAAATTTTTATTTAAGTTGGGCAAAAATCTCTAAGACCTACTTTGATATTTATCCTAGTCTTACATCAGCTGAACTATCAAACAATTTTCATATGCAGGGACTGATAGAAGACCTCAAATTAATGAATTTTCATTCAAGCTTCTCCCAAGATGTGGCGAATAGAGTTAGTTGATAGGAACCGTGTCTGGAAGCTTTGTCATCCTTCAGGAGCCCAGGCAGTCCTGAGAAGAGTACTTATTTGTTTCAGAATCTCATTTTTTTCCTTGATAGTGCCATATCTGTCATCTCCTCCAGGGTGGGGAGGCAGGCTCGCCCCGAGATGGTCCCCGAGATGCTCGGGGAACGCTCAGCATCAGCATCGTTCCCTGGGCATGTTTAGTTAGCCACTGCTGAATTTTTGGGGTGGGTGTCCCTACAGATGAGACCACTGTGATGGTGTGACAGGCTTAAATAGTGGAGGTTTCAGGAGTGTGAGAGTGATATTTTACTCCCTGGACGTCTCCGTGTGTGCACCCCGCGGGGTTAACTGCTGTGGTGGCGTGCCGTGCCTGCACATCTGTCCTGGGCTGGGGACCCGGGCCGGTGTGGCTGGCACCAGCGTGGGTATTTCCGCGTGTCTTGGCCTCGTGTCATGGAGACATGCCCAGCGAGCACCGAGGGGATTGCTCAGCATCCCAGGAATGGGACAGGATGCCTTCGCGGTGTCGGATGCTTGTTTGCAGATGAAAGTGCCTGAAAGCATCTCCCGGGGAGTGAAGCTCTTACTAGCTAGCGCAGAGGTGAAACCTGGAGGAAGGTGTCCCAGAGTGCACCAGGAAGGAGAGCTTTAGCCCTTGTTTCTCTGTTAAAAGTGCTGCGGTCCTGCACTTTTCTCCATCACATCAAGCCCTTGGGTACCTCACAGGTCGGCAGGGCAAGGAGACAGCCGTGGGGAGGGGGGAAGCTCACACTTCCGTGTCCAAAGCCGTGCTCCTGGCATGTCCAACTATGCCGCCAGTGGCAGAGGCAGGACCCTGAAGCCATGCAGGGGTCTTTATCAGCACTCCAGGGACTTCCGATGTGTGCGAAGTCCTTTGTGTGAGAGTATTTGCAGGATCAGGTTGCTGCACTGTAAGTGCCTTTGAGGTCTTTGCTGCATTATAGATTTTCTTCTGATGTCTCCCATGCAAATATTTAACCTGTCTGGTTCCTTAGTGCTACTAAGGCTGTTACGCGGGTGGCAGGTTATCTCTGCAGTCTGTCCTTTGTTCACACAGAGCCCTCGGTCTTGCTCCCCTTCCCACCCCAAAATCAGTCATGGAGAAGGTGGGGACGTGGCACTTAGTGTATATGGATGTGTTGATGGGGCTTCTGCGCTCCAAATCATGTCTTTTTCCCTAACTGCATCATCTGACCAAATAAAACATATGACATTTAACTGAGATTTAAAAGAGAACCTCCTTTAGAAAGATGGCATTTTTAAAAGCCTGTTCCCCATGTGTTCCCCCTGCTCTGACACTGGGTAGTCCCTTTGCTTGGGCAAAGCCGTGGCTTAAAAAAGAAAATACTTGGAGCCTGGATTTTGGAGCTGCTCTTACTTCACCTCCCCACGACCATCCCTTTTAATAATTTGACATACATATCCTACGCTCGCTCAAGACAGACTTGGTGAGCTAATTGCAGTGGTATGTGGGTCAGAGCTCTGCGCTCCTGAGCACCAGCCTTATTGATTTTGGTAGTTACTCCTGATTTGCACCTGAATAATTGAGAAGGAAGTCGGGCTGTATGGATTGTAACTATTGAAAATGGTACACTTTGGAGGAATATAAGAGCATGCAAACAAAATTTGAGGATGCAGCCTAGATTCCCTCACTTGTTCACAGCCTGCGGGTTTTATTAGACCCTCCAGACTTTACCTAATTTTGGCATTATTCCCTCGTCATTACATCATGGACGTGAAGTAGGGACAGGGTCATTCTCTCCTATGTTGTATTCACGTCAGGGATCCGCGTGGGTTTGGTAGGGGGCAGGCTGTGTTTGAGCAGGTTTCAGCTATTTTAAGCACCCTTGGCTGTGCTGGGGGTCCCAATGGAAGATTCAGTCTTAGCACAGAGTAAATTTTACTCTCCCGTCAGATGGGATGTATCCTGTGAACTTTGGGCATGGGCTTTGTCTGGGTTCACAGCATCAGAATTACTAAACTGGAGAGCCGCCCTCCATCACAAACATTGCGGTCCCAGCCATTGGTGTGTCTCTATGTCTTTCTTCTTCGTTAGTTAAAATGGTTTCAAGTGCTGAGAATGGTTTTCCCAACTTTGTAACTGCATTAGAAAAAAAACAAACAAAACCCCAACAATAAAAGCAACAAGATCTCAGTCTCCTCTGAGAGCCTTTTGCCCAGGAAATCTGTTTTAGCTGGCCTGCTTCAAGATGCCGGTGGGCAGTGTAAATGGCTGAAAAAGGATGGATAGACTCAAAGTATCCAGTCCTTCTGCACCTTCCTTGTGTTTTCCCCTTTATCTCTTCGTTTATCTGGAACTGGCTGGCGCTTAGGCTTTTGTGATAGGTATATGTAAACCTCCTGCTTCTTGGGTGCCCCTCTTTCTCGTTTCTTTCCCCGTGCTTTTCTGGCTCCCATCTTCCCACTCCCAGGAAATATTTGAAAGATAATTTGGCATATTTTCTGCCACCTTTGCATATCTCCCTGACTTCATGTTTTCTTAGCTGGAAGATAGCTTTTCAACATATATATGTAATCCTTTTCACCTAGACATGTGAGGAATTTCAGTCTCTTCCAGTGGGAGTTTTCAGGAAGGTTTAGGTTAAATGGGCCAATAAGGCAAAAGCATGTAGCAGAAGATCTCACCCTCTAAAGACATCTTTTCTCTTTAGCTCTTCCCCCCAACCCACCTTGGAAAATATATCAGAATATCTAGCTGTCAAAGAATTTAAACAATAATACCTGATCTGAAGGCTGGAGCCCAGGGCTTTTGAAAATAAAGATTGTAATCTCTCTCCGGTGTATCTAGGGACTAATGGAGCTGGACGTCAGGTGTGCTAAGCGGCAGACTGCTGCGGGTATGCTGCTCCAGCTTGGTGGGACTTATTTTACCTGAGCTCTGGGTGGAAATGCCCTTGGATTTTCCCTGGCGCTTTCGTTGTGGTGGTAGCATCTTTATCGTAGAGGCAAACAAGACAGCAAGCCGAGCTCAGCTTGCAGTTATTTAAGTCTTGTTGGTGGCGACTGAGATCTTCTGCCGCACGTGAGTGGGGTGGGAGATGTCAGCAGCCCCTTCTGCTGGGCCAGCCTCCATCCCCCAGAAACTCTTGGTGCAGCGTTCAGGACTAGGATTTATCCCAGCTGATTTTAAGCGGAAGAGGTGTGTTATCCAAGGTCCCTGTCTCGGCTCCAGAGAGAATTTAGGGAGATGGCTGTTGTAAAAAGGAGAATCAGCTGCAAAGGGAGCCAACTGGGTTATGAACCCAACCCTAAAGCCACACTGACGTCTCTTGTAGGAAAAGAGGTCAAGGATCCCTAGAAATAAGAACACATTTCCAGCATCTTAAGACTCAGATTTTTCAGAATTGGGTACTTAGGGGTGGCCTTAGCCTGGACTTCGGCAGCTAGGGTCACAGCGGGGAGCAGACAGCGTCTGCCAAACCCCCTTCCCTCTGCTCCCCACTCCTAGGCGTTGGGCGCAGGGTGATCTCGGGGTCTCACGAGCCTCCCTGGGGCGCTGGCGTATGGATGCTGGTGTATTACTGGTGTGGGTGTTGCGCTGGGTGCTCGCCCATCTGCTGCTGCTGGGTCTGTGCTGCGGCATTAGCCCGGGAGGGATCTCCGCACCGGCGTAACCTTTGCAGCCCGCAGGAAAGGTGACTTCCATTTAGTTCTAAATTATGACATTATTTTATTAGATCTTTAAACTTTATTTAAATTCTTTATTTAAAAAGGGGGAGGAAGGTATCATATTTTAATTAGTAGCAGTGTCAAAGGAGACCTAGATTAATTATTTGAAATCACTCCATCCAGATGGTTTTAATTTGCACAGCAGGGAACCGGCATCTTTTTAAGGTGATATTTTTCAAATTAAAATCAGCTTGGATATTACTCATACTGGCTGCGGAGCGAGGGGGTGGGGAGCGCGAGCCGCCGTGCCCCGTGTTTGTCCGTCTGAGCGCGGGCTGCTGGGGAACTCTGTGCTGGAGGGGTGTGGGTCGCCCCGCAGATTGAGGGTCTCACGTTGGCCTGCTTTGTCAACTTCAGCTCCCATTTTGGCTGGCCAAAACCCCTGTGGGATATTCAGCGTTATTCATAGCAGCTTTCATGGCAGCGCAGAGGCTGGCAGGGCCGGGGATGCCTTGCAGCTTAGACGGGAACTTGCCGTGTTCTTTTCCTGCAAGCTGTGGAGCCCTCGCTTGACCCCTTCAGTGGGTGGGTTTGCGTCCCTGGGTGGGTTTGACACTGTAGATCTACAGGCAACTCCTCAACGCTCTGGGTGTTGGCCATGGTTTTTGGGCCAATCTTCGGGACTTCTTGTGCTGGCTCTGTAACCTTCCCTCGTGCGTGGGGCTGCTGCTCTCCCCGTCTGAGGGTGACCATTAGTCCTCTCTAACGCCCTTGTTCATTTGAGGGGAAGACCTTTCACAGTCACCTCTTTAAAGATAGTCCTACCTCTGGCTACTCCCTGGTTCGTGGCATCTGAGTGGCCTCCCTGAACGTGTTGGAGCAGTGGGCATTCACCAAGTTAGGTACCATGCTGCTCATCTTCCCCTTGAGGATCCATCTTTGACCCTGTAACATCCTCCCATGTCCTGGCTCATCTTTATATCCTTTCATGCTCATGTGGCCCTTCCTCACTGATAGAAGTGGGTAGTCGCTGCTTCGATGCCACTTTGGGAGGTGTGGAGGGAAAGCCCACAGGACCCGGCCATCGCTGGCAAGCTGCTCTCCACCATGGATACCCAAAAACGTGATACGTTTCTGAAAGACCTTGATAAATATCTGTAAGGCATTATCCCACTCGCTGTCAGAGAGAAGTTATTCTTTAAATATCCCCTGTGATAACANTCTGCTGTAATACAGGCATTATCCCACTCGCTGTCAGAGAGAAGTTATTCTTTAAATATCCCCTGTGATAACAGGTTTTACAAATATATCTAAATAAATGTAAACAGCTAGTAACTGGAAAAGCCTGAACTTGCATATGTGACAGAGCTGCAAAGGGAAAGCTCCGTTTAGGACCCTTGTGAGTTAAAGGTTTGTGATATTTGCACTGCTGCGGAAGCCAAAAGCTGACTTTACAAGTGGGAAAAATATTAATGTGTTTAAATGAAGCAAACTCCTATTTCTGTCCCCACAGCAAACCCTTACAGTGAACGTATTTGCTCTTAGAGGGTTTTAAAGTTTGACATATGAATGCCAAAAAGAATGTGCCTTTTTGCAGCACAGATCAAACATTCTCCAGACTTTGGCAAAAGCCGTGCTTCTACAGTAAGGCTCGGCTCTTACAAGCGTGAGTATTTCCAGAGCCGGACCGTGAATTTGCACTCGCTGACACTTACACATTCTTGCATTGTGTTTCGACCATGTCTCCTTTCTCCCCCTCCATATCCGAGATGGATCTGAACCAAAATGTCCAGTCTGCCCGTTTCTGCCTCCCCGGGGAAATTCCTGGAATCCGAACCTTGAGCATGACTGGAATTCGTGTTTAGATCAGAGGCGGAATGAAACGCTGAATTTGGACGTGGCTAGGTTTTCGGGGTGATGATGGCACGCTATGCATCTGGGTGGCAGCTCGGCTGCTTCTGCAAATATAATTGTGTCAGGGCAGGTGGTTTATGGAGACGCAGCAGAAACCTGTCCTCTACCATGGCTCCTGGCGATGCTGCAGACCAGCTCTGGCCTCAATAAAAGTGCGAGGCACTGTGAGATTGGCCATATCTCTCCCAGCTAGAGCAGGAGTCATGGGCCTGGAAAGCAATTAGTGACCTCCTGGGAACGTAGCTAGATACACAGAGGACGTCGGCATTGTGGATATTCATCAGAGAGAACAAGCAGTGCCGAATTTCTCTCCTGCTAGCAGTTGCAGTGATCTTCAGGAGATCACTGCAATGTTTTGCACCACGAGTGTGTGGCTGGACCACTTCTGTGAAGTGTTTGAGGGCTGCTGGCTGTGGGGAAAGTGTTTTCATTCTTGTCCTGCTAATCTTTTATTTTCACAAGAAGAAAAATCCATGTTCCTACCCTCTGAAAACCCTCCTGCAGCGTGAAGGAGAGCATCCAGCTCTGTATTGGTGGTGGGGTTGGGGTGGACTGATGGACCACGTGCATGTATATGCGTATTTTGTGCTAAATCTGGAGCATCTGGCTAGGAGTCAGTGGAGATGTGTCACATCTGCACCTGTGACTGAGCCTGGAGCTCAGCCCCAAGTTCAAGGTGGTTCCTTGGGTTGTTCCCTTGCAGAGCATCCCATCGCAGTGGGGGTCACATAGAGGCAATGGGACAAAGCGCTGATGAGCTTTGCACGCTCGGACTTAATGGGACCACACTGGTAAATGCTTTTTTTTTTTTTTCTTCTTCCTTTACAAGCCCAGCTTCTAGTGGAAACAGACACTTTTGGCAGTCAAGTCCGGATCAAAGGGAAGGAGACAGACTTCTACCTTTGCATGAACAGGAAAGGCAAGCTAGTGGGGAAGGTAAGTGTTTCCTATTAATTCATTTGTAACATGAGTGTTACCTTCAGCTGCCTCCTCAAGGCTGTAATGATGTGTTCGGGCTTCGCCTGTCAGCCCCAAATGAGAAGCAGGAGGGGAGGGGACGTGGGGTTTCCGAGCCCTCCCCCCCACCCCATAAAATTGAGCTCTGCCACCAGCCCCGGGCTCCTCCGACAGCGCTTCGGATGCGGATGGGTTGGTGTTGGTGTGAGACAGCATCTCAGCATCCCAGCATCGTGGCCACCTCCACGATAACTTCCTGACTTGGGCTTTCTTTGGGGTGAAATTCCAAAATAAACGGGGAAGCGGAGCGGGATGCTGGGGAGGTTGAAGGCAGCGCACAGCTGCGCTGGGTGGTGAGCCGGGGGATGCTGCGGCAGAGCTAATACTGGAATCTGAACATCCTACTGGGGATGGGCCTCACGGTTCTAGCCTTGCAGGAATCTTTTATTACTTTGGATCCCTGCACAATGGAAGCATGTAACAAATTACAGCGCGTTCGCCCATCTAGTTTAACTTTGTTGCTGAAGTCGTATTTTTTTTTATGTATTAACTTGTTTTTGTAACTTAGGCGGTCCTTCTGTATTGTTGGCGAACCTAGAAGCTTGCTAACCAGGCAGGAGCTTGGTGAAAGCTAAAATATAAACAAAAAGTAAATACAAAATAAAATATCTCAGCCCTCGAAGGCCCCCCTCCTCCACTGCCCGTGCTTTGGACCACCGGGAATTAAAATCTGGCGTCTTTTGCGGCTGTGAAAAAGGGAAGCTGCATTTTGTTTTGAGTTGATGCAGCCAAAGCCACGCTCCCAAACAGAAACCAGAAACCAAATTGCTTCGATGAACTGGTATTTAGTTTCGTGGTCCCAAGAGTGACGCTTGCGGGACAAGTGCCTTCCCCGGAGGATGCCTCCTGCCAGCTTTTCTTTTTCTCGGGAGCGGGGTGGATGCTGCTGCCGACACTGAGCCCGCGTTGTCCGCAGCCTTCCCAAAGCTGGTAGCATCTGGGACATGGCTCAAAATCCTGGGGGGGGATTTGGAAATGGGTGCCGCTGGAGGGTGGGACCGAAGCAGCCAGTTCTCCCTGCTTCCTGCTCTTCTGCGGTGCAATTACTGCCCGGCATGAGGCACTGTCGTTTGATCTTGGGCAAGGAACTTTGTTTATTAACCGGACTTAGACCTCTCAGGATACACATGTATGTTTTTGAATGTTGCACCGAACCCAAACCTGGCCCTTGGGTTTGGTGGTTTTTTTTTTCCCCTTGATTTTCCATCCTTTAAATGTGATAATAGCATTTTTCCCTGAAATGTTGTAAGGATAATTTTGTTAATGTTTATGAGGTGCAGTAATGGAGACCTTAGAAGCACCCGAATTAGGTGGGGTAAAATGAGCGTGAAATCTTACCTTTTTCTTTAATAGACCTTACCCCAGGGTGGAACAGTGCAACCCACATCCTTTCCCGGTCTGCACCGAGTGTCCAGGAGCATCCTGGCAAAGCCAGAGGGTCGTTTTCAAAACATACAGTATATTTTGGCAAGATTCACCCTTTGATTTGGCCCATTGGGCACAAAGGCAGGACAGTTCTTTAGAGTGTTACCTTTCACAGAGCATAAAGCTTTTTTTTTTTTTTTTTTTCTGGATGCGCTTTTCATAACATTGAGTTGGCAAATGGTTTGTTATATAAAAAAAACCCAACTAAATCTATTCTTGTAAATATGAGCCTTCCCACCCCAGACTGCTGACAAGTTCCGAAACCAGCCGACCTGAGCAGGAGGGGGTACGGAGCATGGTGTTTGGAAGGAAAATGTTCCAGACGCGTTGCCCATATTAACAGCTTCTCAAGAGCGAAAAAAGAAAATAATAGCATGTCTTCTTGATACCAAAGAGTGTGGTTTTAATTAGTATCATAGTTTCAGCTCTTTTTGCGGCAAGAGTTTGAGGGAATGCTTTTTAGCCTGAATGCTCTAAACAGCTAGTAAACCCCAAGGAAAACATTAGATAAAAGTTACGCCTGGGCTTATACAAATATTTAAGTTCAGTCTGGGGGTGGAGGGGAATGAAACCCATAAACTGATTGTTTCACGGTCGCCCCGGTATGTTCATTTGGCAAGAGAGGAGCCATGGGACCAACCCGGGTCTTTTTCTCGGCTCATTTCCTATTGCCTTACACTGCATAATCCCCGACAATACCAGCGTATGCCATCTGGCTTTGTTCTCCTTCTCACTCAGCAGTTTTGGATGCCCCCCAGTTGAAAACCTGCTTTGAAATTTAGTCCTTTTTTTTTTCCCCATAATCACCTACAAAGGGTGTTGTGGACCGGAGCAGGTTGTTGTTGCTCTGTCTGGACCTGGTGACGCATGCAGGAGCTCTGGGGCCGCGGCTTGCTCCCCACCTCGGAGCTGGTTGTGTTGCAGGCCAAGAGACTATCCCCTGGGGCTGAGAAGAGCAGCCTTTGCGTCTTTTCATTTATTGATCAGAAATTGCGCCTACACCAGCCATTACGAGTGGAGGCCGTCCGATAGAGCCTTCTCAGGAGCCCCAAACCTTGGGTTTGCTCCCTCCCTTGGTTGTTACCACGTGTGCTCTTGGCCAACGTTGGCCAACGGGCTCGGAGGTGTTTTGGGCAGGCTTCTCGCTTTATTTATTGTCACAGCATGCAACTGCTGAGGTCACCGACGCTCCACGTGCTGCTTATGAAAACCGGAGACAGGGCAGGTGTTGCACAGGGAGTCAGGGAGTGACTTTTCTGTTAAAGGCAAACAGCACCGGGGGAAAACAAATTGGATAGTGTTTCTTCGTTGATTCTTGGTGTTATGTTGAGGAAGGCCCAAGAAAAGTTTCATTTTATTTTTTTCCTTCTGACCTTTTTTTTTTTTTCCTGTGGGATTTTGATGCCTCTCTGTATATGCATGTAGCAATTGTAGGTCCTGAGTTTTCTGATTTTGCTGAAGTTATCTGTGGACCACTGAACTTTGTGGTGGAATTGTATTACAAGGTCAGAGATTAAAGTACGAAAACTCAGAACCAGCAATAATGGGTGCTTTTGTTAAAAACATCTTCTTTAAAACCTATTGTTTATTATCTGAGGCTTCTTACAAACACAGGGGAGAAGAGGACTGAAAGGTGCAGCTCTCCTTCCAAGGAAAGGTGCAATGTGACTTGGCCACTTGTGACAGGGCACAGTGTGACTGGTCACCTAGAACGCAAGAACTCTGAACATTTGCAATAATTCAGGGTTAGGGGAGAAGAGGAGCTATAATGGTCTCTTTGGAAGAGCTCTGAGTTTCTAACTGTGGTTCTCCTGGTGAGCCCTCCTGTGGTTTTTCTCTCTGCCCCAGCTTCTCTTATCTCGTGCATTGAGATAAGGACGTCAATGAAGTGGGGACTTCGTGTTTGTAAAAGGCTGTCAAGATACGTCTTTTAAGTCTTCAGAGCAAGGAATAGCAGCCTGGGGTGTGAGCAGGTGGCTGTTAATTAGTTTGGCCACTTCTAACTGCTCTTGCTGTGCCTGTCCTTACAGCAAGTTTGTGCTATCTAGAATTGCAGGACACTGCGGAGATTTCCTTTCCCTGCCCTGTTCCAGTGCCCTCTTCAGGAGAGCATTTGCAAGAGGTCAGCGATCTCTGTGAAGCTTAAAGCGGATCTGTCAGCACCATTACGAGATGATGGAAGTCCTGCCCCTTACTTTAGGCACTGCCTGGTGGCTGCTACGTGGAGATCAGAGCATCTGCTAATGCCCCGGCGCTGATGCCAGGGAATTTCCCATGGTTCTCTACCAGCCACCTGTGGGATCCCACAGTCTGGTTGGTACTAGTGATGAGGTTATAGCAGATATCCATAATGGCAGTGTTTTGCACTCCCAGCTCTAAAGGCAGAGGAGGGAACAGGCCTGTTTTCTGCACTGACCAAGGGCAGAGGAGAATGGACCTTGGCTTCCTGCAAAACAGGAGGAGAGGCTGCTTACTGCAGACCATAGCAAGAGAGACATCAGTTTTCAGAGCAAGATACAGAAGCAGGGAAGGTAAGTAATGACTGGAAGGAATCCAGAAGATTTGAGAAGAATGGGGAAAGAGCCAAGTGCATCTTTGATTTGATCCAGAAAGTTCTTCAGAAGATGCTCCAAGCAATCCCACTAATGTTCTTTCATGGCATTAGGTGGATTACATCTTTTCCAGACCCAGCAGCAATATTGTTCCCTGTTGGTTCTCTCTGTTGGTTTCATTCTGAGAACGTCTCTCAGTGCACGAAGTTACTCCCTGAGCTCTTCCAGGAAGGAGAAGCAGGTGGTGGGTGCTGAAGCCGTCTCCTCAGGGTGGGATGGGACTCACAGTGCAGGTGGAGTCAGGACAGTGTGGTGACTGTCAGTTGTGTGCTGTACTCCCGTGTGATGCTGCTCCACATAATGTGGCTGTAACCTTGACCCTGCAAGTTTGTGGGGAACTCCCACATCACTGTGCATGGGGGCGAGTCCTTCTTCTGAGGTAGGATGTGGCTATGGAGAAAGCCCCAGGAACAGGGGCGGAGTTAGAAAAGTGATAGACAGAATGGGGTCTATCACAGGTATCATCCCTGCCAGCTCTACAGAAAGTAAGAGCAGTAGAGTTGTATCCCGAGAAGTCCCTTCTCTTTACATCAGTTCATCCGCTTCTAAGAATGCAAGGCTGACAGCATCTGATACTATAAAATAGGTGATTTCCCACCAAATCCACATGCTGACTTGCACCATGTCTCTTTGGATTTTCTTTGAGAAATCCTCAGTGAGCTGTTATATGCACACTCTCAGAAAATCATTGTAACAGATATGCATTATTTTTGAAAAAACATTTTAGTGAGTTTGGTTCTATTTCTCCTTTTTCTATGCTTAATATGAGCAGTGGGGAAAAAGCTGTTGATTGAAAGGTAGGAACCCCCTGGCTGTTTGGGGTGGCTGAGGCATTGCTTGAGCTTGATGACAGGTAATTTGGGTCCTTTTTGGGCTTCGCTGACGCCATGTCTGTGGCTCTGGAGCCCTCCCGCCGCTCGCAAAGCACCAACGAGCGGTGCTGAGCTTGTGCCCTCGAGCACGGTCCAGCTCCTGCAGAAAAGCTCTGCCAGCCAAAGCATGGCTGTGCCGGGGCACATCGTCTGTGCTGGGGGCTGGAGGTGGCATGGCTCTGCTGGCCACCATCACCTCTCCCAGCCCTGACCAGCACCGCTGTGCCCATACCACTTACACCATAGACCTGCCTCTGAGACGTAAGAATTTTTTTTTTTTTCTGGTGTGATAACCGTTTTCCAAGCCAATATATTTCTTAATGTTACCAGAAAAGTTGCTAATACCATATGGCAAGGCTCTCTGTATTTTTGCAGGACAACAAACAAATTGTTGCTAGATGCCAGACTGCTCTGGCAGAGCTTTATCACTGATGCCTGCCAGCAGTAGCCTTTGGGGGATAGTAATAATTTGGGGTTGTTTACATTGCAGCTCTAAAATAGGGGTTTTCTTGAAGCATGTGTGTTTAGTCAGAGAAGTTGGCTAAAAAAGCTCTGACGGCATCAAAGAGTGAAGGCGCTCGCTACGGCCCATGGATGCAGTCTTGGCCCTTTATAATACCTCTGGCCTTACAGGAGAAGAGGCATGTTGTGTTACAGGAGCTCCAGGTGGTTCAGTGGGAGCCACCCTTTGCAGGACAAGGGGACTTACCTGGGTGGGAGACACCAGGTGGGTTCTCCAAAGCCTTATCAGTGTGTCTGGAACAGCTTTGTCATCAGTTGATTTTGGTCAAGGCTGAGGTTGAGCTTTCTCGAAAAGCTACCTTTGAAACACCAATGGTGGGAAACCAGGGGTCTGTGTTAGCCCGAGACAGAGACTTGGGGATGAGCTCCGAGCCTGATGCCCTTTGCGTGCCCGAGTCCTGCATGGCATTTGACCATGAGTATTCCCTGGTGCCTGCCTGCACCAGCCAAATGTACTGGAAAGACATCGGGAGGTGGCAAGGGCAGAGGGGCACTTGGAGGTTTGAAGTCTGGAACTTCGATGCAGTAGACGAGGTGTTTGCGCTCCTCAGCTTGTGTATTTAAAACCACGCCTAACTGCATCTTGGATTTGCGGCAGAACTCTGAGTTTCACAGGGTTTTGATACTTATCCAGAATTTTTCATGGAGTTGCACGGTATTTGGGTTGCTTGAAAGGGGCTTGTAAAACCTAACAATTTCTGTGGCTGAATGCTGAATTTGCAACAAAGACACAACCAGAGTTAGTGGGGTGTCGGGTTTAATAGCGTGCGTTTTGCGGATCTCTTCGTGACACATTCAGCCATAAACTGTTCTGACTTGGCATCTCACGTCAAAGCAAAACTTGACATGGCTTTTGCTGGATCTCGCTCAGATCTCATTTTGGACCGTAATCTGGTTCTTCACATGGGGTGGGATTGGTCCTTTTTGAAAGTGAACTGTTCCCAGGCTTTCGCTCCCCTGTGAGTTTGTTTTAGTTTAAGTCATCTAAATAAACGCCTTCAATGGAACCTGGAGCCAAGCAGCCTTGGACCCTGTCAAACTTTGAACAGGGACCTGATCCGAAACCAGTCTCAAGTGTCTGGAAGTCTTGAATCAGGGCCTGCAGGATGGCAAAGGTCTTGTAAGCAATGAGATGGCAAACACCATTTTCTTTCAGTTGAGCCATTAATATCTTCTGCATTCACCTAATCAGGCTTTTTCCTGCAACCGGTGTAAAAAATTTTGAATTATTGTTCTGGGAACTTAGAAGCTGAGATTCTCGTGAAATTAAAAGCAGAAGCGGAAGCTAAACTCAGCAATCCATTCTCAGCCCCCAGATATCACGAGGCTTTTTGTAACACCTTTCACAGCTGCTCCTTTCCCATTGCTGGGCTACCTGAAGCATTGTATTCAAACTTTTGTGGATACTGGTGGAATTTGTATTGTCTGGTTCATTTGTTACAGTTTCAGATCTTTACAGTGCTGGAGATGTGTCAGAAGAGTTCCCCAAGGAGGGGTTGCTAGATGCTTTAATGGTTTTAAACTAGAGCAAGGCAGGTTTAGATGAGACATTAGGAAGAAGTTCTTTACGCTGAGGGTGGTGAGACACTGGCCCAGGTTGCCCAGAGAGGTGGTGGAGGCCCCATCCCTGGAGACATTCAAGGCCAGGCTTGATGAGGCTCTGAGCAACCTGATCTAGTTGAAGATGTCCCTGCTGACTGCCGGGGGGTTGGACTAGGTGGCCTTTAGAGGTCCCTTCCAACCCAACACATACTATGATTCTATGATTCTATGTTATGGTAGGGATGTTGTTATCACACAGTCTCAGGGTGTGTGGACACAATAATTTTTCATGTCGCTTCTTGGTGGGTGTAATGTGGTAAGAGATGGCCAGACCCCATCGTGCACCTCCCCAGGGGGCTGTGGTGGCTCTGCCCTCCGTTGCGAAGCTGTAGGCAGCAGAGGGATGGGGTGGTGAGGTGGGACCCTGAGGTGGGTCTGGCTGTGTTGGGTCTGCACACCCGGCGAGCAGGAGCCCCATGGCACAACTCCTGTCCTTCAGCAGAGTCAGATGCCGAGCAGTACCCAGCTTTTCCAAGAGTCCTGGCTCTGGATGGCACAACCGTGTAATGATGTCCAAGAAGCCATTTATGGTTGAGCCCAGTCAAACTACTTTCCAGTGTTTATTGTCCTGAGGCTGCCTTGGCACAAAAGTGGATGGGCTCTGATGCTGCAGTGGCTCCTTCAAGGTGGTAGGAGTTTGTGCGAGCTCACTGGACCTTTGCAGTGTTAATATCTGCTATGAGCAACGGGCCTTGCCTGGTTCTGTATTTGTGACCCTTTGCTTACAGCAGTGTTTTGCCCAGAAGTTTCTCTGGAGGTGGGGAGGACAGGGGAAAATGAGGTGACTGTGGGTAATGAATTCTGCGGAAGAAGTTTAGATGTTTTGTGGGGGTGTGGGATAGCAGGTGGCTGATCTCGGTGTTGCAGGGAGAGTAGGGGTCATTTTGAAGCTCCGTGTGTTCAGAAGAGGGAGAGCAGTTTGATGGCTGCTGATAGACACTGAATGTCCTCAAGGCTGGGGAAGGAGGGACAGGAGGGTTTGCAGAGGGAAGAGCTGGGAGACGCTGGTGGTGCTTCACCTCACACATTGCACAAGGGGTTGAGGAGATGGAAGAAACGCGCTTATATGGAGAAGACCCCTTTAGTTCACAAATGGTTAGAAACTGCATCAATTCTTGACATTTCATGGCCTCAGGGTGAGTGTGTAAGCTTGGGTGCCAAAGCCCTGAAGGCTCTCTGAGCCAGAAGACTGTGGTATTCATGGCACTGCATGGGGAGAGAGGATTGGGTCACCACACAGGCCATTTACCAACGTCTTCCCTTCACCGATGAGCTGTTAGTGCTGTCTACACTTTACCTGCATGGTCTGATGGACTTCGTTCATGGGTTTCATATATGGAGCACATCATTAAGCACGTTTAAGCCCACACTGTGGTGCTGAGGTTGGCTTCGTATTTAGCTGCTTTGCCAGGCAGAACATTCACAGTGTTCGTTGGCCATCACCTGACATCTTATAATGGGACTATTTAAGGTCTATGCTAAGTCCTTCCATGCTGCCATCAGTTCTTGCAATCTTCTAAGCACCCCGGGTGGACGCTGATCCTCTTGGGCTGAGCAAGGACAGGGGCTTTTGGTTTAGCCAAACTGTGGGTAGAGGAACCATGTGGAACATGAGCTGTGAATCCTGTGAGCAGGGCTTCCTCGGATGGCAGCTGGAACATCTGAGATGGGACTGGTGCTTAATACATCATTTCACAGGCCAGGCCAGGCCAGGTGGTCAAGAGGTCCTTGTAGTCACGTTTTAGCCATGTATGAACGTCTCCAGTTAGCTTGAGCTTCTCAGCACAGCCACAATGCGTTAAGTGTTTGCTCTAAAATAAAGCAAAAAGTCCTTTTGTTTTTTTAAAAATAAATTTCTTCACGATATTGGTTTTATGCTAGGTTTTATGAACTTTACGTCTGGGCTGTGTCTCCTCACCAGAGAGCTATGTAACAGGTTTATGTTTTATTTCCAGTGATTCCTCTTTAGCAAACTTCAACTGGAAATTCTTAAAACGCACAAATTCTCTCTCTCAAATTGGAGTTTTGCAAAGTCAAGGTTCACAATGCAGACCAGGCTTGACCCCTAAAGCTTTTTCTTATCCTGTGGCTGGAAGCTGTATATCCCCTTTCAGGGGAGAAAATACCACCTTCTTGAAAGCTACGTGACAATTTAATTAAATCCTTTCTGTGTTCAAGGAGCAAGTGTCACTACAAAGCTGCTAACATCCTGTCCCCTGTGTTTCTTGGTGGCTGCAGCTGTGTGTCGTGTTGGAATAGTTGAGTTCCTTACGGTTAAACATTAATTAAAATTATTGAGAGGGGATCCCTGAGCCCTGGACGTGCCTCACCCTGTTTGGGTAGAGAGGGTGTGCTGTATGCGTCTTGTGCTGACAAGTGCATCAAGTTGAATTTAATTGCTTTCCTCAGAGCATCTTATCTCCCAAGTGCAATTTTTGCAGTTCTTGAGTGTCTCTGTGATGAAGGTGATGTTACTTTGCAAAGACACTGGTGTATTTAACTTGCAGCAAGCGAAAAAGCCATGCAGCCTTTTCTTCCTCAACTGCACGTTCAGGTGGATCCTGCTCTTCAAGGACTGTTTCTATTTGAGTCTCAATTAATTTTTGGAGATGAAGTGAGAATGGAGGCTAATTTTGAAGTGGAGAATAAAACCTATATTCCAACAGCAGCAAAAGATAGTCTATTTGATATGGGCATTACAATACATTTAAGGCCAAAGAAAAGTAGATATTGCTTAAGTATATTTTTGTTCTTGACATTTTCTTACATTGTCTTTTGAGTGCTTAAAGATATTAGCTTTTCCTAAAGGAGGACAAGTCTCAAAAGCCTTGCACCTGCTGTATACAGAAGGAAGTTTGTCATTCACAGGCTGAAGCAATTCTTGATGATCGTTTTTTATGGATGGCACTTGATTTGATCATGGATTTCTCTTTTTTCCTTAGTAATATAATTTGACATGAAGAGAAGTAATGTCATCCTGCAGACAATCAATGACCTTTCTTGATCCTAAATTCCTCTGATTTAAACTTGCCCCGGGGAAACTGGTGTTACTGCCAGAACATCAGCTGAATGAGATTGCACTCGTTTGAAGTGATAACTTAGAAAGTCAGTGCGTATGTTTGTTTAATGGGTGTAAACCTGGGGTTTACCAGACCTCCTGTGGGATCAGCAACTGTTAGAGTCCCATGTTCTTGCTCCACTCGTCGTCTAGACACAATGTTTTCAATGCATTTTTTTTTTAAATTTTTTGCTATAGGGGCACAGGTCCCTATATAATGAATTTAAGCCTACACAAAGTATGCTGCTGCTCGTAGTTAGTTGGCTTTTATGGAAGGTTCAGGACTAGCCTGTGAGTCTTGGTGGAGGCTGAAAATGACCATTCTAAAGGGAAAGGCAGCCAACCCCGGCAGTGCATTAACCAGCAGGCTGTGCTTTGTAGGGATGGGTAGAAATGCCTTCCCAGCTCTTACCGTAGGTAGCACCTAGAAGCATACGTACAACTGGGTCAGGTAGGCGCAGGTAATGGTAGATGTCTTAGATCTGCACAGATGTCAGGTCGGAAACCTGGCTGTGGTTTCAGATCTCCTGAAGCAGTACCTTCCCATTGACGGAAACCCGCAGTTTTGACTTAAATTAGATTTTCCTAAGTTTTCTATTGGTTTCATAAATTTCATTTAAAAAGTGATTGGTGGTTTTTGTCAGTGTGAGGTTGATGGTTGGGCTAGAAGATCTGAAAGGTCCCTTCCAGCCTAGGCGATTCTATGGTGTTTCCCATCATTAATAGTAAGTACACATAGTTCTCTGAGATGCAGTTAGGAATTTCTATTAACCAAATGGCCATCTTTCTGGATGAAGCCAACCGAGTTTGCTCTAATTACGGATATGTGCTGTCCTGCCGGCAATAAATGTGCCTGTGATGGAAGGAGCAGGTTAGGAGGCATGTCCTGGCGTGGCCTCAACCTTGCTTGGTTCATCCCTACACTCTGTATCCTCCTGTTCATCCTGTGACAAAGTGCTCTTCCAGGGGAGTGTGAGGGTTACTGAAGAGATATGAGTGAGAAAAGCGGAATTTCTCAATAAGAGGTAGAAGGAAACAAAATTTTTAAGCCCTTCTCTTCCTTCCTTGGGTCTTCCAGCTTGTGTTGTGTCTGGCACAAAGAGGGACAGGGCTCCGTGAAGCCTGTGGGTCCCATCCCATGCATGCAAGACCGTGGTTTCAGGAGAGCCGGGATGCACCCCGGTGCCGATGGGCAAGTAGGTGCAAACACGGGCAACGCTGCTTTGAAACAGGGCCTCCGCGTGGAGATGTACCCTCTCTTCAGAGAACCTCCTCCACAAGGGTTTTGTATTACTTCCCCTGCTTCATGAATGCACTTAGATGTCCTGTACACGTAATTAACCTCTCCGCTGCGCCGGCAGACACTTTTATTGAACTGCCCATCATGACTGCTAAGTATTTTCCTGGGAGGATTGCGCAGGTTCAGAGGGCAGAGAGCTGGAGGAAACGTGCACGAGGCTGAGTGACTCTTGGCAGTTATAGATGTGGCTCCCCCTGATTTACAGCCTGGTCGACGAGCAAGAATGTGCATTTGGGTCAAGAGGTGTCTCTGTGGTGAGGATGCCTTGCCATAAATCCAGGATGCTGAGCATCAGGATGCTTATGATAGATCTGCCCTGGTAATGCCTACGAAGTGCATGAGGATGGCTGGGCCCAGCTCGCCAGCAGCCGGAGCGCTCGGATTTGCCATGCTGAGAGGAGGAAACATTTCCCACAGCATTGCTGGAGCTGGCTGCTGCTGTACCCACCTCATCACGCTTTCTGACCTACCTTTAAAAGGTGTATGTGTGAAGGGGGAGCGTTAAAAGCTGCCACATTAACGTAGCTCCTGCCTTACCTTCTTCCACTCGGGGTTTTCCAAGCCATGCGGAGTCAGGCTGAGCTCTGACTTTGAGCTGAGCTTGTGCAAAACCACAGAGAAGTAATATTCTTCCCAAAAAGCACATGTCACTAGGTAGGTGCTGCGTAAACAGCTCTGGGGGTATCAGTGATGCTGGGTCCTCACCTGGGGATGCTTCAGGAGCGGCTCCTGGGGCTGCTGAGCCACCCGTCCCCTGAAAACCCAAGCCTTCCACGCTGTCCCTGCTCCAAAATTTAGGAAATAGAGGGCAGGAGTTCTTCCATGTGTGAACCTAACAGTGCCAGCGTTGGAGGGAAGTGTTCATCAAGCCTGTGAAATAATTGCAGAGCTCAGTGGGTGTCCCCTGCGCCTGGGGGTGGTGTGAGATCCAGCATGGTGGGGTGCTCGGGAACCCTCTCCGTCTGTCTGCGGAGGGGGAGGGATGCAGAAAGAGTCCATCTTCAGGCTTTTCCTTGCCAAAAACCTAGGAAGGGGGGTTTGCTTTCCTTGCAGAGGGAGGCGGTCCCGCTTGTAGGGAGAGCTTGTACCTCCACAGTTTGACTTTCAGCCGGGGGGGCGGGGCTGAACTTGCAGAGGTGATAATTAGAGTGGAGAGTCATCCCCGTCTCACTGGGGAGGTTGGGTCTCGCTGTGCCCAGTGCCAAGCTGGCATCGGGGCCGTCACAGAGGTGTTTCCTACGGTTTGGTGTTTGTTATTATTTGCAGCACATCACCAGCGCGTTCCATCGCCTCACCCAGAGAGCTCCTAATTGCAGCCTCCTTTGAGGAGGGGGGGGGGAAGTGTTTTAACATCAGCTTTAGCTAACGGCAGCTTATCACAGCATCACTCGAAAGGGCTTAATTTGTGCCCCGATCTTTGCAAACAGAGAAACCTTTCAGTCTCGGAGGCATCTCTCCCCACGCCGCGGTGTCACCCGAGCCCCTTGCGTGCGGGCTTATTGTTGTCGTAAAAGCCGAGGGAAGTTTGGATTTGCCGGTGCCCACTGAGTCAGATTTGTGAAGCATAAATGAGAAAAACCTGCCCTGGCCTCCTGTTGCCATAAAAAAAAAAAAAGAAAAAAAAAAGCTGCTCAGGTGGCTCAGTGTGGCCAGCTAATGGGGAGGAGGCGGAGGCAGCTGCTGCACCTGCTAATGCTTTGGCTCGGGCTGGTGGCACAGGGGCGGCCGCCAATTCCCTCTGCGCAGCAAGCTGTTAGCGGCAGCAATGCCTCGCTCAGAGGAGCGCTCCCGCCACGACAACAAAGAGCCCTTTGATCCTTTCCATTTGGAGAACTTAAAACGAGAGAGCCAAACTACAATGAGACCAAGTTGGGTCATAAAAAGGAGAGCAGGAGCACCAAAGCACTCCGGAGTGTAATTGTAGAAGCAGCAAATGCTTTGGCACGTAATTCCGCTTTAGTGTCAGTTCAGCGTGTTTCAGGTTTAATACTAGAGATCCCCTCGCCAAATGCTCTGCACAAACAACCTGGTGCTGCTCCACGGTGTGCTGAGGGCACACGGAGAGCCCCTGGCTCCAGTGCAGCTCCTTCTGCTCCACCACCTTCAGCTGAACCTTCGTACTGTGGGGTATGGACAGTCCCACGCCTCACATGTCCCTTGGGTGGCTGCTGCCGCTCCAACCCTGCTTGGTAAAGGGACTGCATCCTGGGCTGCATCCCCAGCAGCGTGGGGAGCAGGGCGAGGGGGGTTTCTGCCCCTCTGCTCTACTCTGGGGAGACCCCACCTGGAGTACTGTGTCCAGCTCTGGAACCCTCAGCACAGGAAGGACACGGAGCTGTTGGAGTGGGGCCAGCGGAGGGCCACAAAGATCATCAAAAGGGCTGGAGCCCCTCTGCTGTGAGGACAGGCTGAGAGAGCTAGGGGGTTCAGCCTGGAGAAGAGAAGGCGCCGGGGAGACCTTAGAGCCCCTTCCAGTCCCTAAAGGGGCTCCAGGAAAGCTGGGGTGGGACTCTGGATCAGGGAGGGGAGCCATGGGATGAGGGGAAATGGTCTTAAGCTGAAAGAGGTGAGATTTAGATGAGATACTAGGAAGAAATTCTTTGCTGTGAGGGTGGTGAGCCCCTGGCCCAGGTTGCCCAGAGAAGCTGTGCCTGCCCCATCCCTGGAGGGGTTCAAGGCCAGGTTGGACGGGGCTTGGAGCAACTTGGTCTGGTGGGAGGTGTCCCTGCCTAGGGCAGGGGGTGGCACTGGATGGGCTTTAAGGTCCCTTCCCACCCAAACCATTCTGTGATTCAATGATTCCATGACTGGGACCACTCTGGTCCCACCGCCTTGTCACTCGGCAGCTGTTTGCTGTCACTGAGGCTCATCCCCAGCCATGAGCTACTGGAGATGCCCCACCAGAGCCAGTGCTTCATGCTGCCTGGGCTTTACCAGCCCGGCTGTGCTTTCCCTCTCCTTGGCACAGACCTGGGTGCTGCCTGAGGGGTTTCTGTGGAAGGTGGTGTTTAGATCAGGCATTTTATAAGATGTTTATCAGCTCAGGGATTTTATAAGCTGTTTGTCAGAAGTCTGCCTAGCACCTACTGCATCTTCCCACGGCTATTAGGGGCGTGTTTAAACAAAAAATGCTGTGAATTATTTCTGTGCAAAGAACCGAGTTGTGAGTTGTCACCTCTGCGGTGGCACAGCCGTGTCACACGGCCAGGCATCAGCTCCTGGGAGCTCCTCCTGTGAGGAGCCACACCCCCACACCCTCCTGGGTGACTCGGGGGTGGCTCCTCACAGGTCTAAGGAGGTGCCAACTCCTCCTGCCTTTCGCAGGAGCAGAGTTGTGTGTCTGCGCTGGCTCTCGCCCCACTCTGTGCAGGGAGTTTGGCTGGAGACGTTGCCTGTGGGACGGCGGTGAGTGAAACGTGGGAGCAGCTCGTCCCCCGAGCGCGTGTGGGACACCGAGGGACTGCAAAGCCCCGCTCTGCGGCGCTGATGGGGACACAGGGCTGGGTGCGCATCCTCCCCCGTCCTGCGGCAGTGCCATGGCACCGGTCCAGGCGGGTCCTGCACAGCTCCCAGCCTTTCCAGAGCTCTGCTTTAGTTTAGAGAACCAGTTCAAAACCTAAACCTCCACGCTTCGAAGGGCGAGCACTCTGCAAGGTGCATCCTGACAGCTGAATATGTACGAAATGCAGCTTGGCAGCATCCCCCGGCTGCCCTCGGTGGTGGAGGGTGCAGCCCCGTGTCGGCAGCAGGCATTTGCCCTGAGAGGCCCCGGGGAAGGGCGAGAGGCCGCTGGAGCAGGGGGTGATGCTCGGCCAAAGCCATCTCCCTTTCCTCTTCCATCCTCCTCTCTTTGGAGGAGCGAGGGGATGGGTGACAGACCCAATAATCGTTTTGCTGCTGTTTAAATAGGGGCATGATTAGACCTTCAGTGATGGGCACCTGGTGAAAACAAGGGGACACTTAAAAATTATTGAAAACCCTTATAAATAGCTTTTTTCCCTAATAGATTACCATGGGTCCAGCTCTCCGTGGTATAGGTAATGTGTGCGAGTGATTTATTCTATTGGGGATTATAACAGTTGCTGTAAAATCATCTTGTAAGTACCTGAAAATCATTTGTCTGTCTCTGACAGGTCTTAGCATGTACAGAAATGCTCTGTTTGAGGAAGTGAGGTCCTTATTCTGATTTATCTCGAGGTACTTGTACGTGTTACTGTAATTTCACGTTATCAAATCATTTAGCTCTTCCTCTTCCAGAACAAAGTTATTTTATCTCATGCACCTTGTTTACTTCAAATTAGCCCTGAGGTAGGCCTGAAGTTGCACCTTGTTATTCCTCCACCTCCCGTCTCCGTCTTAGGCTCTGTTGGCAAATTTGGAGGCATAAGTAAATACTTTTTTGTTATTAATAGAATAACTTCCCCCTCCTACACACACGTTTTCTTTTCATTCCAGTCTTGGTTTTCCATGAGAAACTAACATTGCAGTACAAGCGGAAACCTCCCAAATTGCACAAAAACGCCTTAATTCTCCTAGCAACAAGGTCAGGGCTCAAATCCAGGACCTTTCCAGGAGCGTGGGGGAAACGGCCCTTCCAATTACCTGCTCCCCCTGCGGTACGGATCCGGTCGCTTCATCAGCACCTGGGCTGGGGTGGGTTTGAAACTCAGCCATGGTTCTTGTTTAAAAATTCTCCATTCACTAGGGAAGGGTTTTGCAATGGGCTGAGCCTTGAGAAACCTGGGGCTGGTTTTATGGCTTCCCATTGAAACCTGGTGGAACCCCGTGGTGCCGACTGATTTCCCCCTTTCCCCACTCATGTGGCTTTGATCAAACCCAGGGCTCAGAGAACAACCCCCCTCCCCAGGAACTGGAACAACTGAGCTTTGCCCAGTTCTGCCATTCATTAAAGTGTTTGTGAGCTTCCAACTGGAGATGATCAAATTAGGACCTTTGTGTCTAGCCCAGTGTGGAGATTGCTGGTCCTGTGGCCAGAACTGGCTTTGCCCCCATATAGGGGGCATGTATAGGGAACGCGGACCCTGGAGGAGTATGTTTGGTGCAGAATTTGCTGAGATCCCCCCACCCTCTTAATGGGACCTACCCGTGGTAACGAGACCTTTGAGGCAGGATGGTACATTCATGATTTTAGGGTAAGCATCGCATACTGTTGCAGCGCTTGAATTGAAGCTCTGCTAAAGGTATTAATCCAGGGAGGGATGGCTGATCCTGGAGACTGGTGATGGTGAAGCTTTTTCCAGGCTGAGGTTGTCGTGCCTGATGGTTCCTGTCTCCCAGCTCCATTTGAAGCTCGTACACGGTTATTTGGGGATCAGAGACATGGGGGAGCCTGAGCCAGCTCAGCGCGGGGGGACTTCCCTCCTGTCCCGCAACCCCTGCCCTTCCCACAAACTGCACCAAACTCTGCTGTGACTGCAGGACTTTTTAGGAAGGCTTCTCAGAAAGAGCAGGCTGACCTGGCCTTGGGGAGGGGGTGGTAAGGGTGTGGGGTTGGGCTCCTCACCCCAGCTGTGGTGCCCGGAGAGAGTTTAATAGAAGACATAGCAGTAAGCATAGGCCTGCTGTGCTGAAAAACTCATTATTTGACTTCAGTGGGGAGTTGGATCATGCTAATAATGGAAATCCCTCCTTTGGTTTTGCTGAGCATTAGATGAAGTCCGGTATGATGCTCCATGCTGTGCTTATCCCTGTCCGGAATTCCTAAAACACACAGAGCCGAAACAACTTCCAAGGCTGAAGTGAGCCTGTATCTACTCCCAAATATCTTTTGACGCATAAACCGAAGTGCTGGCGCACACAATGATGCGTGATGTTCTAGGTGCAGCACCAGTAACTCAGCAGTTAAAGGACAAAACATATTTTCTGGCAGAAGATTATAGGTGAGAAGAATTTCCTCTGCGCCAAACCCATTAAAGATGCGGTTGTGTGATGCTGCAACTCCCTCCGGTGCCACGTGTGCTGGGTAAATCAGAGTCCCGAAGCCAGCCCGAGATCCACATGCTGCTGTGTTCAAAGTCCAGCTCTGGGTCTGTTTGTCTAGATGTTCAAGCTGAGCCGAACCCTGTGTGGTGGGTTGACCCTGGCTGGACTCTAGGTGCCCACCAAAGCCACTCTGTCACTCCCCTTCTCAGCTGGACAGGGGAGAGAAAATATAACAGAAGGCTCAGGGGTTGAGATAAGGGCAGGGAGAGATCATTCACCAATTACTGTCAAGGGCAAAACAGACTTGGCTCGGGGAAAATTAATTTAATTTACTACCAATCCAATCAGGGTAGGGTGATGAGAAATAAAACTGAGTCTTAAGACACCTTCCTCCCACCCCTCCCTTCTTCCTGGGCTCAACTTCACTCCCTATTTCTCTGCCTCCTCCCCAGCGGCGCAGGGGGATGCGCAAGGGGGGCTGTGGTCAGTCCATCACACCTTGTCTCTGCTGCTCCTTCCTCCTCAGTGGAGGACTCCGCACATTCTTCCCTCCCACGGGAGATGGTTCTCCATGAACTTCTCCAGTGTGAGTCCTTCCACGGGGTGCAGCCCTTCCCAAACTGCTCCAGCATGGATCCCTTCCACGGGGTGCAGTCCTTCAGGCACAGACTGCTCCTTGTGGGTCCCCCACAGGGTCACAAGTCCTGCCGGGATCCTGCTCCAGTGTGGGGTCCTCCACGGGCTGCAGGTGGAGATCTGTTCCACTGTGGACCTCCATGGGCTGCAGGGGGACAGCCTGCCTCACCATGGTCTTCACCATGGGCTGCAGGGGAATCTCTGCTCCAGCGCCTGGAGCACCTCCTCCCCCTCTTTTTTCACTGACCTTGGTGTCTACATAGCTGTTTCTCTCACTCCTCTCTCCTGGTTGCTGTCTCACAGTTTGTTTTTTTCCCCCCTTCTTAACCATGTTATCCCAGAGGTGCTGCCACCATCACTGATGGGCTCGGCCTTGGCCAGCAATGGGTCCACCTTGGAGCCATCTGGCACTGGCTCTTTCGGACATGGAGGAACCTTCTAGCAGCTTCTCACAGAAGCCACCTACCAAAACCTTGCCACGCAAATCCAATACACCCTGTTTGCCAAAATCTCGACCCAGCGAGCGGTTGGGGAACTGGTAGCCCGTGGCAGTGACGGGGAGGTGGGTTTGCACCAGGCTGCCTTGGGAAAGGAGTCCCATTTTGCTGCAGGGTGGCTGGGGAGCAGCACTTACGCTCAGGAGCTTCTGACCTCCAGTTCTGCATCTAATTCTGGCTCCCTCAAACAATGTCATTTAGGGACAAGGTTTCCTAAGCCGGGTACTTGAGCTCTGGGTGGCTGCCTTTAGGCTGAGATTGAAAGATGGGGAAAGGGGAAGGGCCACATCCCCTCTGCCACCAGGGATGAAACCCTCTTCCAAACAAAAACCAGCCCTGAGAGAGCAGGGGTGTGAAATTGGGCATGTGGAGCTGGGGTGGATCTGGTGGCTGAGGACACCCCATAGTCCTCCAGCTGCAATCGCCTCAGATGCCGGTGGGATGCTGACCCATCTGGGGAGCCGCTCCATGTGGGAACGGCTCTTTCTACTGCTGGAGTTGCCCAGGGATGCGAGTTGGATCCAAGCCTCGGGTGTGCGATGTGGCTCCGACATAACCGGTTGGATTCAGGGACTGGAGTGGGGCCAGGGACCCCTCTGGCTCATCCCCAGAGCTCAGCGAGCGGGTTATTTGCCAGGTGTCGGGATGCTGCTGTTGGGATGCGAGTTTGCAAAGCTCTGGTAAGGCTTAGACCAAGGCTTGTAATGATTTTAGTGGGATTTGGGTAGTTATCCGAGACCATAAGGTATTTTGGAAAAACATATGAAAAGGGAGCGGTAGAAGTGGCAATGCTGTTGTTTGGCCCATATAAGATTCTGTTTTGTTTTTTTTTATTTTTTCTGATTGAGTATGATGTTTTCCTGGCATGAGTTCAATTCATCCTCCTTTCCTAATGGAAAAAGCAAAGCTAAATGTCTCGCGTTGCTTGCAATTGAAGGAGCTGGACTGAATAAACTTAACCGTTGTCTTTAAAAAAAATCTCTCCTTGGATAGGAGTGTTTAAAAAAATGAACCGATGACCTCATGCTTTCGTGTTTTATTAAAAAAAATAATTTCTATTTCAGCTGATGTTTGTTACGGCTCCTATTAACAATGTTTGAACCAAAACCAAGGTCCAGATGTGATGCTTTTATTTATGCGAAATTGGGTTTTGGTCACTGAGATTGCATTTGGATAATGATTTTTTTTTTCTTTCCCCAC